>CAWUER010000799.1:0-103461 GCA_963921195.1 Pegoplata infirma | reverse complement strand
AGCCTCCTTCGCAAGCCTCCTTCGCAATTCTCATATGTTTTACTTAAGAAAAACGAAATGTCGAAAAAAAATAAAAAAGTGAAGTTTGTTAAAAGTGTTCAAGTGAAAAAAAAATCATTTCAGGTTGTTGAAGTGCTACTCCAGCTGCCGAAGAAGGAAAAATAAGACGCACCAATGGAAAAAAAAAACTTTAAATTTACAAAACAAATAAGTAAATAAACAAAATTTTTTCTAAATTTACAAAACTAATATGAAAATAAAAAAAAAAAGCAAATTGTATACTTACAGAAAAAAGTTGTAATTTTACATAAATTAAGTAGAAAATACGAAAACAATATTGTAAATTTACAAATTATTTAGTTAAACTACTGTTTTTACGGCAAAAAATAAGAAAAAATGGTATATTTACAATAAAAATTGTAAATTTACCACTTTTTATTGTAAATATACAAGTTTTTTGCCATAAAAAACAGTAGTTTAACCAAACAATTTGTAAATTTACAATTTTGTAGTTTGATTTTCTACTTTATTTTGTAAATTTAAAGGTTTTTTTTGTAAGTTTACAATTTGTTTTGTAAATTTAATTTTTTTTTTGCAAATTTACAATTTTTATTGTAAATACACGTGTTTTTTAATATTTTTTTTGCGGTAAAAACAGTAGTTTAACCAAATAATTTGTTAATCTACAATTTATTTTTTTCATTTTCTATTTTTTCTTTGTAAAATAACAACCTTTTTCTGTAAGTTTACAATTTTGTTTTTTAAATTTACCAAATTTTTTGTAAATTTGCAAAAAAAAATGTTCACCTCGAAGTTAATATTTTACAAAAAAAATTGTAAATTTACATTTTCTTTTGTTAAATCAATTTACAAATTATCCCCGTAACATTACGGGGATTCTTGCTAGTACATATTTTACAAAACCTGCTTCGTAAATTCACAGGGATTTTATGTCATTTTACAACTTTTTTTTTTTTGAGTGTACAGAGTATTTTACAGAGTTATTATTTTGAGTGTAGTGTAATTTAAGACATTATCTTTCATAACATTATCACTATTTTACCAAAAAAAAAAACAAAAAAATATTGACCCATTATCTATCCAAAAATTTAAATCAACAAAATATTTTAAAATCTTTAATAATTCCTTTTCCATGTTGCTAAAAACTATGTATATGACCATGTTTCTCTAAAAGATTAAAGGCGATTATTAAGAAAATTTTTCCCAATATATTAGTGTTTTTTTTTCATATTAATGTTTAGATTTTTAATTTCATTTATTAACTCCACTCCTACACTCAAAAAAATAAAACTGTAGAGTTAACAAATTTTTTTTTGTTAACTCGAGTTTACTGGCTTTTTAGCAAATTTTTAGTTAAAATCAGCGTTTTAACTACTTTTTTAGTTAAGTTCGATTTACGAAAATACTAGTTTTGTACAAATTTGGAATTAATTTTTTTTGTTGACTTTAAAACTGAGTTTTTACTAATTAATTTACTAATTAATTTGCTGATTTTTTGTAACATTTTTGTCAAGTCGAAAATTTTAAACATTTCTTGTGTAGCCTCCTATGCAAATCTCATTAGTCCTACTTAAGCTGAACTTAACGCTGTGAAAATATTTTTTTTTTTTATTTAAAAAAAAAGGTTAGCTGAATTCACCTAATAAAAAATTTTACGAAATTTTCAGCTGAATTTTTAGTTAAAATTACTGTTTTTTTGCTACATTCATTCTACGAAAAGTTAACTAAATATTTTTTGTTAAATTAACTAGAAATTTAGTAGGTTCAAAATCAGGTGTTTTTTTAGTTAAATTTAACTAAATTTTTTGCCAACTTTACAGTTTTTTTTTTTTTTGAGTGTAGAAAACAAAAAAAAAAACATTGTCTTTCATATAGTTTTTCTTGGAGTTGTTGTTGGAAGATTCTCAAAATATTTATCATATTGTTGTTGAGGTTGTTGGTGGTGGTGGTGGAGTATCTGTTAGTAAAAATTTCTTCCTCATGCTGTGCGCGATTCATTGTTGGTGATTAACGTAAGGTTCGTAAATTTACAGTTTTCATCAAAAATAAAAAAAAATAAAAAAATAAAGTTTCCAAAAAAAAAAACTTTAACTTACTCGTTTTAAGACTAGAGACTGGACTCACCTTCACACTATTACCATGCACTTTGTTCATAGCTTTGTTGAATTACTCTACTCTACAGCCGACTCCATCAATATTGTACCATCTTCTTCTTCTTCTTCTTCTTCTTCTTCTTCTTCTTCTACCACTTCGTCGTAGTCATCATCTTCTTCATTTTCATCGTCTAAGACATCCAACCAACAGAATGGCACAGCAAGAGGTTAAATTTTAAGATCCCATAACTATCTAAATTCAGCAATAAGGAAGAAAATTGCAATTGTTGTTTAATATGTGTTCAAGTCTACTATAGTACAAGTTAGAAGTTTTAAAGAATGTATTGATTAGTTTTATAGTTTTAAAATGAGTCTGTCCAGTTTTTTTAAAGACCATAAATAAGCAGGTTTATGGCAATTTCATTAAACTACAGTTAATATTTTCCGCATTTCAGTGTATCTTTTCCGAAATTTTCGTTATTTTACGAAAAACAACTGATCTTCTACGGTTTACAATCGCAATTTTTCAAATTTCTATTAAATTTACAATTGGTCTTTTTCTGATTTCATTTGCGTTCTTTGAATTTCAATTGAACAAACTTTGAAAATTTATTGCCCAACAATTCCAAAAAACATTTCTCTGAAATTTCAATAGCGTTAAAAGGACATTCTAAACTAAAATAAAATATTTTGTTTTTGAAAATCCATGACGTCCTTCCCAGGAAATAAGACATTTAAATGCTGTTTTTAAAATTTAATGTTGAAATTTTTTTTTTCATAATTTAACCTACATTATTGTTTTTATAAGTTTTTTTTTGCGACTTACGGTTTCCGATTTTAAAATGCTAAAAAAACTATATAAAAGTCAATATTGCCAAAAAACGCATTTTTTAAACGCATATCTTCCAAAGTATTGATAAAAAGAAGATGGTTTTAAATCATTTATAATGCTCTATCAAATAACCAAAAATTAAAAAAATTGGTAATCTGCCAGTTAAATTTTCCATGAATTTGCTCATATATAAGTTCGTCATTCCGTATGTAACACATTCAAATGTCTATCAAGGACACCATAAAGTATATGGGGGTTTTGGTCTCCAGTGAAACATCTTTTGAAACCGATGTCTTCCGATCGGCATAAAATTTGCACGAAGGTTAGTCCTATTGGATCAGTGGCGGGTTCAGCTTTTGAGTTTGGGAGGGGTTAATTTTGATATTTAATTCGAACAAAAAAAATCATTTATTCACAGTATTCGGACAAGCGAAACAGGGATACTTTTTTATTTGGAAAAAAAATTATGAAAAAGCTACAAAATCGTAAAATGTAGTAGTTTTTGTCGTACAACTGCAGCGAATTTTTCAATCAAGAAATCAGAACCCTCATTAAATGGAGCTTTGTTTATCCTGATCATATTTTCGTTTAGATGCATTTTTTTTATTTAGTATTAAAAGAAAATTTAATTTTTCGTAAACATAGAAAAAGTCTAAGACTCATACAGTTGTCGTAAAAAAAGTCTTAGGGCCTAATTTTGTAAATCACTCGCGTTGAACACATCACCAACGCTAACGTGAACGCGAGGCTGAAAAAATGCAATTTTGTAAATCACTACGTTTTTGCGTTCAATCTTTACGTTATCACTTGAAATGTCAATTACATTAGAATCGGTGTTGCCAGATATTATAAAATTGAGAAATTGCCTACCCATTTTGTAGGGGATACACACCCATTTTCGTGGGGAAACACATATATATGATAAGGCAACACCTACAAAGAGAATATTTGAGAAACAAGAGAACAAAAAAAGTAAACAAAAGAAATGTTGTATTTTAAACATAAATTAGTTGAAAAAAGCCATGGCCGTCCAGCTATTTTCGATGTTTTTCTTCTGCCGGAGAAGATTTTTTTACATATTTATTACTTTTTTATTGTATGTTTACATATTCCAACATTATTAACTTATATTTTGCTATTTAAAAGCATTTTTGTTACATCAACGCCCCAAAATTTCAAGTGATCATTTTGACATTTCAAGTGATGAAAAAAACTCTCTTGCGTTTTACAAAATTCCATTTTCCATACAATTTGTTCTAAAAACACGTAAGTCAACGCGAAAAAAACAGCTGTTCAGCCCCCGCGTTTTATAAAATAGAAAATTGTCTAACGCGAGGTAAATTGCCGCGTTGCGTTTTACAAAATTAGGCCCTTAATCTGATAATTTTTCAATAAAAAAATTCTTCCACAGTAGAAAATATCAGATTCTGAGACATTTTTTGTAAATAAATGCTTTTTCTATAGGAACAATTTCTCAGAATCTGAGACTTTTTATTAACGAAAAATGTCTCAGAATCAAAGACTTTTTTCAATACCCGGGTGAAAATGACCATGTATGTTCATACATGATCATACATGCTCATACATGATTACATGTATGATAGTATATGAACAACATATGGAAATAAATGTCATACATGGGAGCATATATGAACATACAAAAGTAATGTAATATTCCATATATGTTAATGTATGCATCTATGTGTGGATATGTACATGTCACACACCTTCATATATGCAATGCATCTGCATAGCATACATGTCTTAAAAACTTTTTTTTTAAAGGTTGGGTACGGCAGAACTTTGCAAAATTTGACGAAGTTCATGTATGTGTTCAGTCTGAAAAAGTCTTTCGGTCGGACAATATTGATCATACATCATCAAAATTGATTATAATTTTTGTGTTCTATAGGCGAATATGAACGGCACTAACGTAACCAAATTTAGAAGAAAATGCGAACTCTGATGGTATTACAGTCTGAGCTGCGAAGGATTTCATTCCTTAATTTGATTTGGTGTTCTGAATTAAACTTTAATGATTGCGTTCCCCAATCACAATTTATCGAATGATTTTACATTTGATTTTAAAATATAGAATGCATTCGATTTCTTTTCCATTCGACTTTGAAATTGAATGCGTAAGTTTTTATAAATTCAATTTTTAAAAGTCTCATGAATAATAAATGAATGCATTCAATTTTTAAAATTCTCATAAATTCTCATAAAAAATAGTGTCATAAATTAATACAAATTATTTATATTTGAAAATTTTCAATTAATAGCTATTATATAGACGTTTTATGGAAAAAAATACAAAAAAAAAAATTTACATACAAATTCATGTATGACAATGTATGATCATTAATGTACATGTACCCTCAAATTACGGATATGCACATGTATGGACATCCATATATGCATCATATATGAACATACATGGTCATTTTCACCCGGGTAGACAAATTTTCGGATTCTAATAACTTTAGAAAAAGTTTTAGATTCTGAGAACTTTTTTTCAACAAAAAAAGTCACAAAATCTGGGTCTCAGATTCTAAGGTATTTTTTCTATCGACAAAGTCTCAAATTTTGCGACCTTTTTCCTTTAAATAAGTCTCGAAATCTAAGACTTTTTTTTTCAGAAAAAGTCTCAGATTTTTAGACAATTTTCCCATTTTTCCTATAGCAAAAGTCTAATATTCTGAGACATTATTCCTATAGAAAACGTCTCAGACTCTGAGACATTTTCCTATAGAAAAAGTCTTAAATTCTGAGACACTTTTTCTGTAGAAAAAGTCTCAGATTCTTAGAAATTTTTCCTATATACAAAGTCTAAGAATCTAAGAGATTTTTTTTTTCCTATAGAAAAACTCTCAGATTCTGAGACATTTTTCCTACAGAAAAAGTCACCAATTCTGAAACATTTTTCCTGCAGAAAAAGTCTCAGATTATGAGACATTTTTGTTATAGAAAAAGTCCCGTATTCTGAGACATTTTTCCTATAGAAAAAGTCCCAGATTCTAAGGCATTTTTTGTATAGAAAAAGTCTCAGATTCATAGACATTTTTTCTATATAAAAAGTCTCAGGTTCTGAGATATATTTCCTATAAAAAAACTCTCAGATTCTAAGACATTTTCCTAGAAAAACTCTTAGATTAAGAGTTTATTAAGTCTTAGATTCTAAAAACGAAAAAACTGAAAAATTACCGATTCTTCCTCCCTCATTGCCACCTCATATATGAATTTGGTCCGCTAAAAAATACATGTCCCTTTATTTTTCTTGCTCTACAAAATAAAACCAATTCCAAAAAGATCAGCGAGTGACATCAGGAAGACCTTAATCTGAAAATTGTTTTTGAAAAAATATCTGTCAATCTGGAAGTTCTTATATAAAGAGAAATTTTCTTTGGAAAAAATGGTTGCGAACGTAACAATTTGATGTAAAAAAATTACTTAAGCTTTTCCTATAAAAAAACTGTACACACAAAAAAAGAACTTTGTCAAATTACTAGGAAAAGTCTCGTAATCCCATTTTACAAATCTAAATTTACATTTTTTTTGTAATTTTACAATTTTTTTCTAATTTTACAAATTTCCTAATAATTTTAATAATAATTTTACAAAAATATTCTAGTAAATTCACGAGAATTCTTGTAATTTCAATTGCGCCAAAAAACTGTAAATTTACAATTTTATTGGTAAAAAACTTGCAAAATTACAAAATTATTGCTAAAAAGCTTGTAAAATTACTTGAAATTAAAATTACTAGGAGTGTATCAGATTCTAAGATACATATAAATGTCATAAATGCCGGGCAATGTCAGAATCTGAGACTTTTTCTATAAGAAAAATTTTTCTTATAAAAAAAGTCTCAGATTCTGAGACATTTTTCTATAGAAAAAGACTCAGAATCTGATATATTATAAAATGCGTTTCCCACTCTTTTTAAACTGGGGGGCTAAAGTTTGACCCTAAAAATAAGAAAACCTTAAAATATTTTTTAAGAACCAAACTTTAATTTAATAAAGATGTCACAGATAGGAATACAATTTTTTTATGAATGCCTATCATTTAACTTTCATGTTGGCAGCCAGGCTAATCTAAAAGCTCATAGAGCCTTTTATATCAAGTCAAACGTAATTTTTGAATGCTTCGATAACATACCAAATTTAGGTAGTATGGGCAAGGAGAATCTAACAAGAGTACCAAGTCCCATAGTTATTTAAAGGAACGAGAGAGCGGACGAGCTCGCGTAACAGATCTTCAGATCGCTACACTATAATCTAAACACCACAATGGCTAACAGAAAGTGAATAGAGCTACGATCAGTAGAATTTTGGTCTTGCTACAATCTGAAGAAAACTAACTACTTACTCTCACTTACCAGATGGAACTGTGCAAACTTACTGGAGTGATCACCGGGCACTGCGTTAAAGGTTATCATAAAAAGAAAATGAGACTCATCTCCGGAGCCAGCTGCAGCAGGTGCGATGCACCTAAAACCGAGGAAACGCTCCGACATATTCTTTGTTACTGTCCTGCTTTTGCCAGAACCTGCTACACATATTGGACAGATATCTCTTCGAGAGCTTGGAAACGGGATCGAGTGTCGACGTAAGGCGAAAAATACAATTCGCGTTTAGGTCTAACGCGTTCTATCACCGTCACTATGGAATTATTGTGGTTTCGCTATAGACCATCCGGTCTATGTGAGGAGTCTTTGACTCCGCCACCTCTAACCTAACTTTGGCAAGTCTTCTTAAATTTCTCTTTATGCTCGGTGTTCGCGGTCCTCTTGAATTCATTCCTTTAATTTCCTATTTACATGATACAAGCAAACAGACATATAAACATACTTTAGTAACCTTAACTTACAATGTGTTTCGTTGTTGTTGTTGTTATTGTTCAACTCCTTCATCTTCGTCATTATCATCATCCTCATAGTCGTCTTCATATGCAGCAAAACTTTTAGGTAGCTTAAGTGTGGTACCAAAGGTGGAGGTGGTTTGGTAGTATTCATGTAGTACTTTAGTTTTCATGTTGTTGTTATTGTACCACAGTGTGGCATAGCATTAGGAGTAGAGTTTTTTTTTTTTTTGTTAGTGGTGGTGGTGGTGGCGATCTTTTTTGATGATGCTAAAGTTTGATCGCACGATTCTAACAGCACATCACTTCGTCGTCGTATAAAGAAAAAAAAAGACACACTCACATTTATAGTTACTTACATATTATGGCTATAAGTAGATAAAGACAGACGGACAAACATACAAACCGACAAACAGACAGACATTAGTAAGTACATACATTCATAAAAAAAAGTATAATGCAATATTAAGTAAAAAACAGTAAGATCGATTAACGTTATTTGTGAATACACTCAAGAAAATAGAGTTTTTGTAAATTGTATGCAACAGGTTTTGGGTTCGACTTCAGGAACCTTTAAAACAAAGGAAGTCATGCAGACTTCTAAGGAGTTAAAATCTAAGAAAGGTTAAGATTTTTTGCCTTAGTGCGAGTTTTGAGATGTCCATTAAACAAAGAATTATGTATGTCTTCTCCTTAAGTGCGTATGATACTTGCTTGTTTCAAGTTACTTGTTGCTGCATTTATTAGGGTTTTTCTATAAAAATTCCGATAACTTCAACCAACGATTTTGAATTTATCGTAATTCCCATAGAAAAACCCTAATAAATGCAGCAACAAGTAACTTGAAAAAAGCAAGTATCATAAAGGCATTAGATATTGAAGTCTCCTACCATAAATACTGACTGGAAGTTTTGGGCATATGCGAAGAATATGTTCTGCATGTGCAAAGAATATGTTTCTTTTCTATTTCTTCTCTATTTTCATTTTCTTCAGTTGAAAGCGAATAGGAAAATGTCCAATTAGTTAAAGAGTTAGGACACGAAATTTCTTTTTGGATGGAGAAATTATTCCCTTCGTCTACCATTGGCCAGTGCAGTAGCTTACCAAACTAACCTAGTCGGCAAAAAAAAATCACCGTTGACATACTTCTAACCCTCCTTCTATGAAATTGCTGATATCTTCATACAATTTGTCCAAATCTCTTCAAGGACAAGTAATCAGTTAGTTAGCAGTGCCCACCAGCACCAGTAGTCACCAACAATACGTTAGAGGTGGCGGAGTCAAAGACTTCTAACATCGAAACCACAATAATTCCTCAACGATGCTGATAGAACGAGTTAGTCCTCATCGCGAATTGTATTACTTTCTGTTCCATGTCTTCCCAATATGTGCAGGCGGGTTCTGTCCAAAGCAGAACAGTGGCAAAGAATTTGTTCGACCCTTTCCTCAGTGTTAGGTTCATCGCACCTCCTACAGCTGGCATTACAAATAAGTCCGGTTGATAAGGCCTACCTCTTCGCTGAACTCTTTGCAAGAAATTCTTTCTTGCCCGGAAGCGATCAACCACAGCCCGTTCTCGAAAGAATATCCTATAATGTGCCTTCGATTTCTTTCGGGCCCGTGCAGCCAAAATAACTCTTGAGGATCTCGGCGTAAATAAGTCAGTCCTGGTGCTGAAACAGTGCTCTTCTACGTTAACATGTCATTGGTAAACCTTTACAGCTCTTTGAACCGTGCGGGAGTCTTTCCCTCGTGCTAGAAGGGGGCCAACGTCCAGACAATCCCTAAACAGGTTGTGGCTAACAACCCTGAAAATTACCTCCTACTCGGAATTTGTTCCTCGCTTTCTAAAGTGATGGAGAGCACGTTTAACTACCATCTTGTGAAATATTTAGAGACCAATTCACTTTTAAATCATTGACAGTATGGCTTCTGTAACGGTTTCTATTTCAATGTTGGAGTCGATCACTCCACCATTTTAGTGAGAGTTAAGTGGTTGCTTTAGATATTTCCTAAGCGTTCGATCGTGTGTGGCACGTAGCACTCATGGCTAAGCTTCTTCTCTCGTTTTATAAGTTTTCTCAGAGATAATAATGACCATCTTGGTCAAACCTTCAATACCATCTACTCTTTTGCAGACGACAGCAACATTTGTCATTCATTTTCATTCGTTTACAGACCAAGCTCTTTGAAAATTGGGGGGCATGCGGCAGAACATGAATGACACACTTAACCGAGGCCTTTCCATAATATCCGATGTGGATCAAAGAAATACGGTGAATTTCAATGCACGAAATACCCAATGTTACATAAGTATTAACCCACATACGGGCTGTGGAATTAGAATTGTCATCTGCATCTATGGATGGTATTAATATTGAGGAATCGGATACTCTTGATGTTCTGGGCATGAGAATACGGTGTGATGTCCGTTGGAATAAACACGTGTCGAAAGAGACTTTCAAGTGCCTTCGTTTTCTGAAACAGTGCAATACTTGCTTGACTCCAAACGATCTTACTATCTATACCAATGCAACTCTCACATATGGGCAAATGTTTCATAGTCTACCGTGTTCAGCTTATCAATGGCAGTGCTCTATTGCTTCATTAGAGCATCGTCGAAATTAGGGTTGTGTGACACTATTATATATTATCATGGAAGGTTTTTATCTGAGTTAAGTTAAATTATTCTCCATGCCCGAGTGTTTGTTGGTAATAGTCAATAGTCAATAGTCAATCGTAGATGGCACCCGTTTCTTGTTGATTGCCATGTGTTCCGCACAATGTATTACAGAGAAATTTCGTATGTGAAATAAACTCCGCACAGTGGTCCTTACTGCCACTTATAACTTACACAAATTTAAATCAAATATCCACAAGCACTACTCCCTCTTTCCTCCTTCGAATACTTTATTTTCCAATCAATTTAATGCACAGCATTAATAGGGGCATTCCCTCAAAAGCAAACTAGCTTGTTCGCTTTTACAGTACCTCTTATTTCCTTCTGTCCCATGACCCATATAAGTATAAGAGCAAAAGACTTGGCCAACTAGACTGAGGCAGTTATGAACAGTTGGAATGATAGTTGGTTTCAGGATCTGACTGCGGCTTTACTGTTGTGTTTAAGTCTGGTGATGGGATTCTTGGAACAAAACAATAAGGCCAAGTTTTTGGGGTGTGGATTAAGTTTATACTTTGCGTAAAGCTTAAAACACGGATTCTGCTGGCAAATTGTAAAAAGTTAACCATTACTAACATTTTCATGTCGGTGTAAACATGATTACTTACTTCAAATGCAATATCATCGCTGTATGTCTAATGGTCTTTTAACGAATCCCAAAAAAAAAGAGCCAAAAACTTTTGCTAAAAATGATTTTCGACTTAAATACGAATTCCATATGGGAAACCACAGTGAAAAAGGAATCTTCCGCCTTTATACCCACCCTCTAAACATCGTACCAAAATATTTGAGCCTTATTAAATGGGTGCCTCATATAAACACCATTAAAAATAAAAATATATATAAATTCCACGTATTAAAACCATACGATATCCAAGTCATCATAAGGAACATTTACTTTCCGTTTGTTAAAGAAAATGCATCATAAACACTAGAAAACACTATCAGTGACCCAAACAGCACTACTTACCTTGATGTCTGTTGGCTTAAAATAAAAAAAAATATGTGGTATTGTCGTCGTTTAGCCAAAAACCAAAACATTTCGTTTGATTTGGTGTTAACAATTGTTAACAAAGAAAGAAAACAAATAAGCAGGGAAAATTATGAGTGATATAAACTAACTTAAAGATGCTCTACAAAAAATAGTTTTATTGAAAATAAAAAAAAACGATGTTCGATACCAAAAACCTCTCAGTAAAACGTCAAACTTCTAAAAGTGAGTTTGACTCTAGATAGTCAGCTAGATGGTGATTTACCATGATGGTGATTTACCACATTTTTTAGTGATTGGGTGAACTTTGGCCACTTTTAACCACTATGCAAGTTTTTCTTTTCGATAGTTTTGTATTTTTTGTAAGATACCAAATTTGTTTAATCTGTAAATCGAGATATTCTCGTTTGAAAAGTTAAGATTCTTCCCCGGTGGGTACTGTTTCGTTCTAACTTGTTTTGAATTAGTTATCACTTTCATTTTTATTCCTTTCAATTACATCTTGAATAACTCATCGCGAAAACTGTTTCAGAACTGATAAATTCGAAAGTTTTTATACTTTCCAAAATCTCTATTTTCAAAACCTTCTCAAACTCGTTATACATTTTAACAGTACCTAGTGTAGAGTACTCCAACAATCATACTACTATATCTTTTGATTTGTAGTGTAAACAGTTTAGCACATTTAAAAGGAGTACGAGAAGGTAAAGTTTACGTTATGGTTTGATGACCAATTTTTTGTATTTTCTATTTAATTTTTTTTTAGTTACGCTCGTGCCGATCTAAAAACTGTGTTTATATATTTTGATAGGTGCGTTTTATAGACAAGGAGAAAGCTCTTAAATTTTCTTTGGGATGTTCCAATATGTAATTGTGGTTTTTGTTCTCTTAAACAATGGCCGTAAGGTGTGATTTCTTTTTGATGGCATGACATAATAAAAGATTTATTTCCTATTCGAAATCTGTATTGATAAAAAATTGGCAAAAACTTGCAATTAACTTTCCTTCTAGAGTTTAACGATATGAGTTTAATGCGAAAGT
Organism: Pegoplata infirma; assembly: GCA_963921195.1. Classification (NCBI taxonomy): domain Eukaryota; kingdom Metazoa; phylum Arthropoda; class Insecta; order Diptera; family Anthomyiidae; genus Pegoplata; species Pegoplata infirma. Next base: position 90,940 of record CAWUER010000799.1, on the reverse strand, counting down.
TTATCAATGTGGTGCGTAATAAGACTGTGTAAAAAGATGTATGCGTTTGGGGAAATGGAATAAACAAACGGATAGAAATAACAACACCAAGTAGGACTTAGAGTCTACAAACATGATAAAATAAAGTCTGTTTTGAAGATTACGGAATTAATGAAGTGTTTATAAACAAAAATGCTGAGAGTAAAGGATGTTTCTCAGGATGGGGGAAAATACCTCAAGTAAACCTAGAGTTTGCAAAACGATTAAAATCGTAATCGTAATCGCGATTAATCGCACCAATTAATCGTAATCGTAATCGACAAAAAAATTATGCGATTACGATTAATATTTTTCTATGAAATACACTGTTTTTATAACGAACTTAAATCAGTTCCAAAATTTTTTGAAACCCATTTTAAAGTTTATATTTAAAATTATTTTTCAAAAAAACTAAATTACTCTAAAAAACGATTACTTTCGAAACAATTTCAAACAAAAATCATTGATTCTGGAATATTAAGTAGAATCGATTGCAGGATGATATGATGCGTTCTGGTACCGATTATTTGGAACGGAAAATTTTGATGGGTTGGCCATGATTCATTTAACTTGTTTGCGATTTTTCTTTCTTTTTCTCGTAATAGTCATTCAAATTTAAAGGAAAATTTCAATTCTGATATGAGTAAGTTTTAAAGAGGTTTGTTTTCAAAATATGCTTAAAAGGCTTTGGTCGGTTTTGGTCGAAAAATTTAAACATGAAATTTTTTTAAAAAAACGTAATTTTTTCATACTTTGACCTCTGGTTGCCTTGTAAAATTTTTTCATAAATTTCATTGCAATTAGCTCCTTCACTAGCCATCGGCAGGTATTCCGGCACGACGCCACAGAAAATTTGATGAACTTGAAGCAGCTTTTGGAAAGGAATCTCGAGCCAAAGAGCGAATCCAAACCAGTCACAGTTTAGAGTACTCTTTAGTATCACAGATAAAGAGCTATTAAGACGCAGTAAAATCATGTATCTTTTCAGTTAAGTTTTAAAAAAATGTCTTAAAAAAGACTCTCAAGGGAAAAGAGACTGTGGTTCCAAAATCTCGAATTATTTTTAGTGGGAAAGTTCGAAAGTTTCGTACTTTCTAAAATATAAATTTTAAAAGATTTTTTTAAAGCTATTGAAACTCAAATTATTTAAAAAATTCGATTAATCGTAATCGCGATTAACGGCAAATTTTTTAATCGTAATCGCGATTATGAAATATCTCGATTATTTGCAAACTCTAAGTAAACCTACTACAGATGTCATCCGATCGGGCTGAAACTTGCACAAAGGTGAGATCTTTTGGGTAGTATCAATTCTGGCCGAGATCGGTGAAAACTCACTGACAAGGAGAGTCTCCCTGGTGTCACCCTCCAATCTTCATGAAATTTGGATATGTTGTTTAAAACGAAAATAAATTCGACACGTATTTTTTTTAGCGGCCCAAACTCATTTTTAGGGGAGGTCGATTTGTATGAGAGGATGTTGGCCTTATTCAGTTTTTTACGATTTACGTTTATTTACTCAAAATTAGTATAGACAAATTTCATATCAGATTAAAGGTATTTAAAATATCTATCTCGTGATGCTAACTACGTGCCCAAAAAATAAGTATTTTTGCCTTCTTAATACAAATGTCGTAAAATTTTTTGCATTTTACTCAATATGACAAAAAGTTGTGCATGTTTGGACACGTTCTTTGCACACGAAGATAGGTTTTCCAAAGACCTTTCATTTGGTATGTAACATGAATAGATTTCTTTTAACCTTTTAGGCACGAATGATCCCGAATTTAATTCTTGTGGGTTAAATTCGGGGTCATCAAATTTTGGATCAAAAACTATGATGATTTTTAAGGAAAACAACTAAGTCTAGGCCCATCGGGGTCTACACCTATCGGGTCCGAACCCAATGGGGTCCTCAGATGTGTATGAACTAAGTTAAAAAAAAAAAAAAAATAGTTAACTAATTATTGGCAAAACATTTTTGCTAGCTTTAGCAAAAAAATTGTGGGTTCAAAATCAGCAAATTTTCTTGTAGGTTTACAAGCTTTTTTTGCCAACATTACAGTTTTTTTTTGAGTGTACTAGCACTGGTGCTGAAGCAGCGTGCTTCGATGGTAGCACGTCCACTGGCTAACCTTTTTATCTTGTCCTTCCGTAAGGGAATCTTTCTATCATGTTGGAAGGTTGCCAATGTGCAGCCACTAAAAAGGGTGCGGCTGATAACCCTGATAATTACCGCCCAATCGCAATATGCTCAGCGCTCTCGAAGGTAATGGAGAATATGGTAAATTGCCATCTTGTTAGGTATCTGGAGGCTAACTTGCTTTTAAACGACCGACAGTATGGTTTTCGGAGAACTCGTTCTACTGCACAGAGAAAAATAAATTTCCAACTGAATTTTTCAGTTGTATTAACTCAAAATTCGGTTGCTGCTTCTATATTTTGATGTGGCTAACGAATTTTATAGTTGTTTCAATTAAAAGACAGTTGTATTAACAACATTTTATTGTAACTACCGATATTTAGTTGTTTCAACCTTAATTCAAATGCATCCACCGATTTTTTGTTGCAACAACTGAATTTCAGTTGGAAATTAGCAAATTTGTTTTCTGTGTGTGGGGATCTGTTGGCGTTCCTTTCCTAACGTTGGAGTCGTTCGATCCACCATTTTGGTGAGATTAAGGTGGTTGCTCTGGATATTTCCAAGGCATTTTATTGTGTGTGGCACGGTGCGCTCATATCCAAGCTTAATGCCTTTGGTGTCGGTAATGAATTCTCTCGATTTATTTCGAGTTTCCTCAGGGATCGTTCTATACGTGTTGTCATAGATGGGTTCTCATCTGATGAGTTTCGGCTTCAATCAGGGGTACCGCAAGGTTCTGTTCTTTCTCCTACCCATTTTCTTATTTTTCTTAACGACCTTCTAAGTCAAACTTTAAATCCTATCTACTCTTTTGCAGATGACAGCAACATTTGTCATTCATTTTCCTTTGATCGTAGGCCAAGCCTTGTTGATTTTGAGGGCAAAAGGCAGATTATGAATGAAACACTAAATCAAGACCTGTTGACAATCTCGGAGTGGGATCTTGCGAATAGGATCAAGTTTAATGCACGCAAGACTCAATGTTGTATGTTGACCCACAGAAATGTGGAATCAACAGTGTCATCTGTACATATGGGTGGTATAAGTATCGAGGAATCTGACACTCCTGATGTTCTGGGCATGAAAATTCAGTGTGATGTCCGTTGGAATAAGAACTTTTTCAAGTGTCGAAAGAAGCATTCAAGTGTCTTAGTTTTTTAAACCGGTGTAAGAAGTACTTCACCTTATCAGATCTCCTTACTATTTATACCACCTACATCTGACCGAAGATGGAATACAACTCCCATATATGGGCAGGGGCTTCAAAGTCTATTTTAGAGCTCTTGGACTGTGTGCAAAGGAGGGCGCACAGTGTTGTGACCTTGGCCATAAATGGTCAAACTAAATGTCTTAAAAGTTAAGGTTATATGAATTTTATTTTTAGAAAACATCATAAATAAAACAAATCCAAAACAGTTTATAGATATCTTTAATAGTTTTTAAGTTACATGTCTCTAAAGTTGAACTTTTTGAAATATATCATATTTTGGTTTTAAAATCTTTGAAATCCACATGCATTGTAACGGTTAAATAATTATATTGCATTTAAAATTCGACCTTATTGGTAATGAAGTTTTAAGTTAGATATGTTGCTTGTATTATAATGCTGTTTTGGTCGACATAAGTTAATCATATGGCAAGTAACGCTGTTATAAAGTGAGTTCCAAAGAATATACTAATTTATTTTGCAAATTTCATATTTAATAGTCAGCCATTTTTGTGGCCCTCATTGGCGCGCTTAGTTCTTTGCAGAAAATATTGGTATAAGTATGTAGATTACAAATAACAAAAGAACTCGTCCACGTTTTTCCACTTTTTTTTTTAATCAATTTTTTTTTTTTGTGGGAACCCGAATATAAATTTGGAAATTTTTTTAACGAAAACACCAAGATGCAGCAGTTGTCCTTGATAATTTGAATTGTTTTGCGAAAAATAGTTATGGAACACATATAATAAATCGGAATGCAAAATGAATTGGTCGGTTAAATTTTAAATTTTATTTAAATTGGTCCAAGAACCATTATTTGTCATCCAGGCCTGACAGATGCTTGGCTAGACACAAGTTGTACATTAACAGATGCAGACTTTTATTTAGAACGATTTTGTTGAGGAAGTACGTTGTACTATATTTTTACTTGCTTAGTTTATAACGGTCTTTTTGAGATAGGCATATCCCTGCTTAAACTTAAAAACAATATTTAAAGTATTGTAAATACTATGTGCAAAAATGTTGTGAATTATTGATAGTTTTAAGGTCAAAGGATTTCCATGAATTTTCTCAAGTCTTTAAAAAAGGATATTTATGTGCTAATAATATCCTAAGGATAGGTTAAGGTTAATCCTTGCTTCAATTATACTAAAATAAGGTATTTTCAACATTATCAGAACAGAATTTCATGAAGTACGAAGGATTTTTTTAAACTTTTTTTAAAATTTTTTAAGGACATTTTTAATTTATGTATTACATCCTTTCTTCAATTTTTTCATTTGATTAAGATTTAAGGTATATCTAAGTGTTGCGGATGCAAAAATTCATGAAGGAATTTGAATTTTGAACTTTTTCTTGACTTTTTTAAAAAAGGACATTTTCGAGGAGGGCGTATCCTTGTTTCGATTTGCACAAATTTTGGTAAATACATTGAGCATATTATAGATGTTGGGTTTTCAAAATTTCATGAAATAACTTAAATTTTTACCCTTTTTCTGAACGTTATTTTAAAAAGGACATTTTTCAGCTAGGCGTATCCTTGCTCCAAATTGGACAAAATTTTGTAGAATAGTTAATGGCATTATTGGTAATAACTACAATAAATAACATGAAGATTAAAGCATTTTTTTTTGTTTTATGCCGTATTTTAATTTCAGGATATATGGGAAGGATACGAATCCTTGGGCGGATATTGACCAAATTCAAAATTTTTCTTGATCTTATCGATCTTAACAAGTGTTCCAAATTTTAACGCTCTAACTTAACTCCTTCTATTTTTGGCCACTCTTTACATGAAGACGCAACACTGTGGGGCGTTGATGCTAATCAATGACAATTGTATGTCCAACTATAGTGACTCATTGGAGCATCGTCGGAATGTGAGTTGTTTGACTCTGTTCTATCGATATTACCATGGAAAGTGTTCTGCTGAGATAAGTGAACTTATCCCTAGAGCCCGAGTTTTTGTTCGCAATACTCGGTTGTCTAGTAGATCACATCCGTTTGTTGTCGATTGTCCAGTGGATCGCACAGCGCATTACAGAGAAGGTTCGTTTTTAGTCGAACTAGCCGTATGTGGAATTATCTTCCCACAGAGGTCTTCCCAGTTCTTTCAATGTAAATAAATTCAAGTCAAATATCCACAAACACTACTCCCTCTTTCCTCCTCCTCATAACCTATTTTCCTGATATTAACACAATGCACTGCATTAATAGGGGCATACCCTGAGTGTTGGTTCAACGTAAAAAAAAAATATGACCGTTTCTTCCCCCTCATTTTGGCCCCTAGATATGAATTTGGGTCGCTAAAAAAAAATACGTGTCCCTTTATGTCAGATGAAGTGTTCGACAGTTTCCAACTCCACCTCATCCATACAACGCCGACAAAAGTCATTTGATGGCACATTTTACCGCTCTGCGTTCTTCCCTATGAGACAGTGTGACTGAAATGATCTGAAAATCTTCGATCCAGGTTCAATCCAAGCTCTTCCGAATAGACTCCTTTTAAAAATATATTTTGAGGCTCCACTACCCGGAATGCCCCTCATTCAAGTCTCCCTGAATGGTGGCGCTCAAAAAGTACAGTTTACATTTCGTGGAATTGTTATCTTCAATCGCCCCATAAAGTATATATATTATTGATGAGTGATCGATTCTAAGTCATTCAATCGATGTCCGTCCGTCTGTAGAGAACACTTTACAATCCAAAATAAAAGAGGTAGACTTCCGAAGTTTGGCACGAATATATGTTATGGTCATATGTTGGCTAAGTTCGGAAATGGGCAAAATCGGAAAAGCGCGATAAAGTTTCCCCTTGAAGAACTAAATCAACCTCAGAAAACCCTGTTTTCTGCAGGGTTATTAATATTTTTGTTAAGCAAATGAAACATTATTGCATGTGGACCCGCTGCACATTGCACTATCAAAACTGAGGATTAATTCAAAATTTGAAGTTGGTATATTGTAATATATTTTTTTTATGGGTTTAAAGAGGATAAAATTCTCCATCAATAACTGTCAAAATTAGTGTTCTAAGTTGTTTACTTCTTTTGCTATGCTCTCTCAAAATTTAGTAATTTTAATTAATTTTGTGTACAGTGGTAAAAAGTCAAAAACGAGATATTTCAAGTGATTTTTTTTTTTGTTTTCAACTAAAAATAAAAATTTTTGTAAAATGGATTCACAAACTAAAGGTATTTAACTATATTATTGACAAGCGGTTGTTAAGATAAATGTTGAAAAAATTAGTTTAATAATTTTTTAAAAAATATCCTAAAAATAGGGTATTTTTTACATATATGTTGAGTTTTGGTTGCTACTCTGATGAGCTCGGGCGTATCTGAGAACATAGTGATAAAATACAGGATTTTTGCTTTAAAATCCATGAAAGAACCAATGCCAAGACTTGCCAATACGAAAAATACAAGAGATTTTTTTAAACATCTCCAGTGTAAAAAAATTATATGCTCGAAATCTTAATAGCTAATACTTGTTTTTCTATTGTCTTTATGTTGTTTACCGTTTTTGTTTATTGCTATTTATTGTAAATGTGTAATTTAATTATATTAACAAATAATTTTAATGATCATATATATTAGAGTGGGGTGTAAAGTTACTTTTTAACGAAATTGGTAATGTTTTTTCTTAAAATACTAAAAAGTACATATCCCATGCAGTTTTTAAAAAAAAAATTCGCGAAATTGTTTAAATGTTTAAATTACATTTGGTATAAAATTTTGTTCATATTTCTCAGCCAGAAACCAAATTAAAGCATTTAGTATTTTTAGGTTATGTAGAATGTACCAAAATCGCTCAAATGCATACCAAACTGCTTAGGATAACTAGAAGTAAATATGTTTTTCTTAAAGAATATAATATAAAGCTTTTCTAAATTATTTACTAGGTATAATTAGCGCATACGAAAAAATATGTTAGAAAACAATTCGAGTAATGAATTGTTAAAACTTAAAACAAAAATTATAATTTTTTAATTGAGTAATTATGGATTTACTCAAAAAAAAATGAGTAAATAATTTAATAAAAATTTAGTCGTTTTTTTATTGATTTGCTCAAATTTTTCGATAAATTTTATTAACTATTTACTCAACACTTTAAAATTGTTTACTGGTGAAAAATTAAGTTATTATCAATTAATACTCTTAAAAATTTACTCAACATTTTTTTCAGTGGTTACAGTATAATTAAATTTGAATTTTAATTAATTAAGTTATCGATTTTAATTTTAAAGTTACAACAAAATTTATGAATCAATATTTTTTATCGACAATTTTGATTTTTTGCATTAGTTTTGATTTTTAAATAAAAAAATATAGTATTTAAAATATGTGAATCAAGTTTTGTTTTGAAAATGTTTTTTTTTTTTTTATTTATACGATTTTTAAATAAAAAAAATTGTGATTCCTTTTTTTAAAGAAAATTTAATTTTTTTTTAATTTTATGAACCACAAAAATAAAATTTTATAAAAAATTTATTCTAATAAAAATACGTATTTATTTATTATTTTTTTTAATTTAATAAAAACTCATTAAATATTCTTTAATTTGAAATTTGATTCATTAATTTATCGCTTTTGCTTCCAAAGTTACAGCAAAAATTGTGACTCAAGATAAGTTTTTCCAAAAATGGAAAAAGTGCCTAGCAGGTTAAAAATTTTTTTTTTCCATATTTTTATTTTTTAAAATAGTATTTTTTTGTTAATTACTTAATAAGTATTCATCAATAAAAAATTATAATATTTCAAAATTACGGCTTCCCTGAATTAATCCCCATTTCGCCTATCGTTCAACCCACTGTGCGCTGGGTCCACATGCTAGATATATAGCATGTGGACCCAGCGGATAAAAAAAAATAAAACAAAAAGTTTTACCTGCCCCCCTTTGTGGGATATAAAAAAAGTATTTTAATAATGATTAATTGGATTAATTAACTGCGGGAATCATAATAAATCCATTTGATAACATCTTTCGCAAGGGGGCAGGTGTCCCCTAACGTCACCCACCAACATCCCCCCTCACCCAAAAACGACGCTGGATTTGTTTACATTAAAGGCGATTCTATCTAATCTGATATGGTTAAATCTGATAGTACAGTCAAACTCGGTTATAACGAACTCGGTTATAACGAATTCTCGGTTATAACGAACTAATTCTAAAAGCCCGACGTTTTGGCATCAATTTTCAAACAAAACATTTCTTTTATAACGAACTCGGTTATAACGAATCCTCGGTTAAAACGAACTGCTTATTATGGTCCCACGGACACAATTTCATGTGTATTTACGTTTTTTATAACGAACTCCCATAAATACTTTTTAATGTGTGGCAATCATGTTTATCAAACTCACAAAAGTTTGCACATTTTTGATGAAATTTATTTATATTTTTAATGTTTTCTTCTCAATAAATAGATTACTTACGAAAAAAGCATCAAATCAAACAAAATTGGATCAATTTTTTTGGAAATAAAACTAGGTTGATAAAAAATATACCCCGCTTATAGCGAACTTCGTTTATAACGAACTATTTTTACTGGTCCCTTGGAGTTCGTTATAACCGGGTTTAACTGTATATAATTTCATCTGATTATGTATAATTGTATCTGATCAAATATAAATTAGTGTCAAATTTGCACCAATTTTGACCCAATCCGAGATATAATTAGATCTCGATTTGGGTCAATCAGATACGATAATATATGAATATATATATCCAGATCAGATAAGACATAATCAATTTTTACACAGCAAATCAAAATCAATTTCCTTTGAATTTAGTTAACTATCCCATTTTTTAGTTCATTGTTTTTTTTTTTAATGCACAAAAAAAAAAGTGTAACGGTTTCAAAACTTGTTTATTTTCTATTCAGTTCGAATAGGAATTTGGGTTCGTATCTTCGCTTACACAACATCAACAACACAGGGATTATTATTCTATTGAGGTGAAGCAAACAATTGAGGTGAATGAATATTACAATTCAAAAAAGGTGGTTTGAATATTTCAAATTAGATTTTGATAAAAAATGGTTTACGAATGTACTATCAAATCACAAAAAAATAAAATTTTTTGAAATACCCAATTAGAACTGATGCAACACTTATTATTATTTTTATCACATCACATTTATTACAAATATTTCCGTACTAATAACCATGTAAAAAAATATAAAAATATTTCTAAAAAAAAATATATAAGGGTCACACTTAAGGTTAAAATTAAATTCTAAAAACATCCATCATTTAATCATCTTTGCATGCATGCAACAACAAAAATATATTGTTGCAACATCTAATAAAAAACTATAAGAAGCGAGGGTTAAAACAGAAAACGATCAATGTTACCACAATATTAATTAAATCGAATAAGAAAATTTAATTCTAAATGGAAATACTATGTATAAGAAGAGAAAAATGAAAACAAAATTAATTGAAATTGAAATAAGCGGGTCAAATTAGTTTAAATTATTGTATAAACATTTGAATATCTGAATATTAATAAATGAGGGAAACCCCTTTTGAAGTATTAACCTTTAAATGGTTGAGAATATAGAAAAGAATTTAGGTGACATCATTGCACAGAAGAAACGAATAATAAAATTAATTTTTTTTGATATTTTTTTTTTTTTTGACAAAAACAGATGATTTAAAAAAATTATTGTGATGAAAAAAATTTTAGATGTTAAAAAAATTTTATAAAAAAAAAACTTTGATAAAAAAAAATTTTGAAAAATAAATTTGGATGCAAAAGAGAAAAATAGACACCAGGGTAAAAATCATGTCAAACAAGTGGGAGTGTCAAATTCGACTCTGCCGAATCTTTTAAACCTTCCAAAATGTAGAAAAAAAAAAAATTGTCAGGGGCGTCTCTGTTGGAAGGGGGGGGGTTGATGGAGTCAGTGGGGGACGTTAAGATCACCTTCCCATCGCGATTAATATACCAAATGTTTCATTTATTTAACAAAAATACAAAAAAAAACATGTAAAAAAAGTGTGTTTTTTCAGAGATTGGTTCAGTTCTTCAAGGGGGAACTTTTTCCCTCCTGGCCCGATTTTGCTCATTCACGAACGTAACCTGCCTATGAACATGAGACATATTTGTGTCAAACTTCAGGAGTCTACACAGAAAAAATTTGAAACGAATTTCAATCAACAAAAACGCGGATTCAATCAATTTTTTGATTGAAATTCCTCCAATTAAAAAAATTGTTATACCAATCATCAAATTGTAGGTGATTTATTGAAAATTTTTTCAATCAAACATTTTTTCGATATTGATCAAAAATTTGATCAATTTTTTGTTTAAAGTCAATCAAAATAATGATTGATTTAACAAATGAATTGTAAGCTTTTGGCAAAATTATAAAAAAAAATCATCTTTTTTACTTTCTAATATGTTGCCAACAATAAAAAAAAGTAAAGCCAGATTATTTTGTATATTTTTGAATTAATCTATTCAAATAAATTAAAGCGAAAAAAAATCTGGTATGTTGAAAATTTGTAACAAAAAATAGCAAAAATTTTAACCAAAACATTGATTGACTCATTTAAATTTTGTTGATCAATACATTTAATTGAAAATTTTTAGCCAATAATTTTTTGTGTGTAGCTGTTTTATTTTGGACTGCATCGTGTTATCTACTGACAGACGGACGGACATTCATAGAATGTTTTAGAATCGATCATGAATCAATAACACCGCTTAACACTCATTTTCCGGTTTGAATTCTGATGATCAATTTTAGTAGACTTTGATTTCCTGATTCAAAATCTGTTCTCCAAATTTTCCCATCACGTCCAGATTTTTAGTTATTCACGGTTGAAAATGCGAAAAATCACGATTTTTGAATTATTTGAAAGCCTGCACAGCAGCCATTCAGTGGAATACAAATCTGGTATAAAGCGCAAAAGTATAATTTGTCATAGAACACAATTTTTTTCAAATTATTGCGTTTGGTTGGGCTTTACTTGCGTTTTAAAATGTTACTGTTAAAATGACCATTTTTGTAAAATTTACCTTAGTTTTTTGATATTTTTCAAAGAAAAACTCCAAAAAAATAAATATTTTACAAAATGAAGCTTTCTGTGTTATTTTTTGTATAAACCGGAAGATATCTTTAATGGTTCTAAAAGTCTTTAAGAAAGAATGAGCTTTTGCCTAAATTTTGAGCTCATCGCAGTAAAGATTGATCTTCTGGTTTTTGTTGTAGAGCCTTTAAAAAATGGTGTTTTTTCTAATTTTTTTGACAGTGTTTTTTTTAAATGCATGTTTTGCCAATAATAGTGCAACAACTTAAATTTTTTTTGATCATATTTTTGAGATCATAGTTCAATTCTACTCTCACGCTTTATACCAGAAATTATGGTCATAACAACTTAATATTTGGAATGTAGGAATCTCTATCGGAGCAAAACGTTCTAAAAAAAGACTTTAAAAAAATTCTGATTTCAAGAGCGTAAATAGTAGTAAAAATTTGTACTTTAGTGCTTTTTATACTAATGGATTCACCCCAACTAAAAATAGTATACGATAAATTTCCAAAAAATTATGTTAAAATTTGTTTCGGAGATAACATTGCCAAAATTGGTAGCAAGCCACTATGTCGGAGATCACGATACTAAAAGTAAAAAAGGTCTGCACGATACTAAAGGTGAAAATGGGGTCCGTCTTAGTTTTTCCTACTTCGAAGAATATGGTAATACGCAGCACTTGTTTCAAACATAAGAATATACATAAAGTAACAAGGCGATCACCAAATTTGGATATTTGAATCAAATAGTCCACATGCATGTTGATTCCAGGCACGCTTCTAATATTCTAGATGTAGGTTAGGTTGGATAAGTGCCCGCCATTTAGCGAATTCACTCAGAGGCCATAAGACCCATTGTGATTCCGCTAATTAATTACCCTACTCCCCTGTCAAACAAAGTTCTACTTTTTAAACCACCCCGATTCCCTAAGATATTCTGCTAGTAAAGTCAATGAGACACCGTTTAGGTAATTCATCGAAAAATCCTTACCCCAAATACTTTAGGCGGTGCTTTATTAGACTGGGTCATTCTCTAACAAGTGCTTGACGGATTTCTCCTCCTCCACTTCCTTCCAACTTCTACAATGATCCCTCTCAAAGATTATGGGTTGAACCGCAACCCTGTAGGAAAAAGTCTAAAAGGCAGACCGAACTTGAGGTGGATAGATAATGTGAAAAAGACTTTAGGTATATTAACTTGAGAAGAGTGGGACTTATGGTCAAGGGTGAGGGTTTACCAAGAGCCTGCATCTTGGCAAAAATTAGCTTAAATATATTATTTTTATCAACTTTTATATAAATATTGCTGCGGCTAGCTTAGAGCTTGATGGGAGTCTATTTGGCTCGCCTGTGCGCATTTAGCGGTCTGATTCGGGCGTCTGAATCTAGGAGGACACCAGTTAGTAGTGTGCTGTGATGCTAATGCACATCATTCGATATAGGGAAGTACCGAAACAAATGATAAAAGCGAGTCACTTTTGGATTTTTTTTATTAAGCACTAACCTGTATTTTTGTAACAGTAATAGTGAACTAATATTCGTTACAAGTAGGCGGCTAGAGGTTTTTGACTTAACACTTGTATCAGATACATTGTCTGAAAAACTTGATGAGTGCAGAGTTTTTCTTTCTCAGATCATCGCTACATTGAGTTTTTATTCAGGGGGCTTGGCCCGGTTGAGACAGTCTCTAGAAATCTGAGGATTTCTTGCTTTTGTATGAAGTACCCTTATCGGAACCGCATAGTTTGGCGGAAATTGACTGTCTGATTGACCATATACCAAATGTTTGTAATATGTGCCTGGATGCGTCTTGCCCTTCTGCAAAGCCTAGAGGGAAAAAAGCCACCTTGGTGGTCAAATGAGTTGCAGACGAGCAGAGATTCCTGCAAAAATCTCTTCAATAAGTCTAAATCTTCAAGAGCGGCCGAGGAGTGGTCTGCATACAGGCTGCAACTTAAGAGTTATAAGAAGATGATCAGAATTGCCAAATGTGATTCTTGGAAAAACTTCTGTGGAAACATAGAAGACGTTTCTGAGGCATTCAGGCTGCGCAAGGTTCTGGCTTCTTCTCCTTGCACCGTGGGATACCTGAAAGATTCTAATGGGTTATGGTCTTCCTCCAGTTAAGAGTCGCTGGATCTCCTTCTAAACACGCATTTTCTGGATAATTCCATGGCGCCGTTTCAAGCTTTGGAACGTTCTGACGCCCAAGCATCTAAAATTGCTTCGGGAATAATAAATATGCTTACATTCATTTGGGAGATTAAAAGTTTCAGGCTCTACAAATCTCCTGGACCTGATGGTATAATCCTTTGAAATGGAGGGATACCAGAGTCGTTTTTATCCCAAAGGAGAAAAATTCTCGCACAGTTCCGAATGATTTCAGACCGAATAGTCTATCTTATTTTTTGTTTAAGACAATGGAAAGAATGACAGACTCATATTTGCGTAGAGTGATTGACCCAAAGTTGCATTCGACAAGGCAACAGCAAGGGTATATCAACGGAAACAACTCTTCATGAGCTCGTTGGTAATATCAAGAGATCGCTTTCGGTAAAGGAATACACTTTTGTGGCTTTTTTTGATATAGAGGGTGCTTTTATTAATGTCATCCCAGACTCGATAATTATGGCATTGTTTGGTCTGGGAGTGCAGTGTGGAATAGTTTTAATGGTGAAAAATCTACTTACTAATATAGGAATAACGTCTGAATTGGGAGCGTCTATCATATCTCGAGTTGTCAATAGGGGCGCACCACAGTGAGGTGTTCTTTTGCCGCTTCTTTGAAGCCTGTCACTGAATTCAATGCTGCTATCTCTAGAAGCACGTGGTTGTCATGTTGCCGCATATGCTGACGATGTCGCTATAAAGGGGGAAACATCTGCCAACATTCAGGGACATTCTTCGGAGTTCTCTGAAGGATCTGTCTAAATGGGCAAGAGGCTGTGGTCTGGGAGTTAATCCAAATAAAACAGAGCTTGTTTTGTTTACAAGAAAAATAAGATTCCTGCTTTTGCTCCTATTTCTCCGGACGGCACTGAGATAACCTTCTCAGGTGGACCCAAGTATCTTGGAGTATATCTAGATAGGAAGTTGAATTTCAGGCGTAATATTAAAGAAAGGGTGAAAACAGCAACGATTTTAGCCGTAAAGTCGTTCATTGGATTTATACAGCGGTGGTGCGTCCAATTCTGCTGTATGGAATCATTACTGGTGGCCAAGTTTAGAGTCATAAGGAAACTGTGTCTCTATCACGAAGGTAGAGAGAATGACGTCGATATGCATCACTGGTGCTCTTCGTACTAACACTACGGCTGCATTAGAAATCCTCCTTCATCTGATAAAATTGAACATATTTTGTAGGCAGTATGCGGCTATGTCGGTAATTCGACTTAATAGCATACTGCAATTGAGGAGCATCGATTGTGGCCATAGCGCGATCTTGAAGATGATAACAATGCCACAATATGTGGACTGTGCTGCCTTTTTGAGCTCCACTTTGCCACTATGCGGAGTTAAAGACTCCTCACATAGACCGGATGGTTCACAGACCGGATGGTCCACAGACCGAATGGTCCACAGACCGAATGGTCCACAGACCGGATGGTCCTTCAATATCTAAGGAGTTTCATAAAAAGCTCAAATTGGTTAAACGGCAGGGAATAATAGGGAAACCTGTTACAGTCCCGTGGTATCACAACGGACCTCAGAGTCTAAGTGTGCTGACGTAAAACTTCTAACGAAACTTATGGCCATTTAAAGAGACGATTTTAAGTGGCTATTTGAGGAATCCATCTTGGGTTGTAGAGCTTATGATGATGATGGGTATACATACGCCAATTTTCATAAATCTAAGCAAAATCTTAAGATTTTTATAAAGAGCTCTATTAATTTTGTGGCAGAGACTTGTAGGGTAACCCCTTACCGTCCCGTCACAGCATACTTCAGAGTCTATGTGTGTTGACGTGTTTCAGTCACTTCATTCAAAAGCAGCATTGGCATCATTATCAGTTAACTGTAACGTTTTAAGGTTAATATTAAAAACTAAATACACTAAAAAAAATACAAAGAAAGAGTTTTGTAACAAATCATAAAATTAAAAATAAATAAAAGAAATAATAAATAAATTGAATAATTTAGGTCATATTTGTTATTGTCATATTTGAAAAAATAAAAAAAAAAAAATTAATTGTAAATATGTACAATATTTAAAGATGTAAGTAAGACTTGATGAAATGAAAAAAGAAAACTACAAATAAGGCATTGTACTGAACAGATGATTGTCAGCATTAACTTATATTATGTTCATAGTGGTTGCTTGAATTGTATGATGATGGTTAAAGTTTGACTTTAATTAATTGTTCTTTAATGATTCCGTAGCATGCATGTTGTGTCATGTTTGTGAGACCAAGATAACGTTTTTGTTCACATTTTTTCGGTTCAACAATATAATAAATAGCACCCCACCTTCTCCACCCCAACATAAATTTCATATAAACAATTACATTTTAATATCAAAGACCTTAGAAGTAGCATAAGACAAATTAAACATGTTACTCCCAACGAAATGAGTTCCAAACTATTTTTTTTTTTGTTGAACGAAATATCTTTACTATAAGACTATAATTTATGTTAATTTGGTATAATTTTAACACGATTTTGCCAACAAAGTTTAGAAGAAGAAAGAAAACGGCTTCTTGTCTTTCCTTAAACGAAATTCCTTCCTAGTATTTTCTAAAGAAAGAAAACTTATTAATGGTACATTGAGGAGTATTTCAATGCATTATGATTATAATGCATGCATGTTTAAATGTTTTTACAATATACTTTTTGTATGATTTTAGTTTATGTTCAATGACAGTGGAATTATTGTCAATTCATAAAGACAGACAAGTTGGATGAAAACTATAACTATACAAGAAACTTTCAACTGAAATTTTTAGTTGTGTCAGCTCTAACTAAATTCGGTTTTGACTACCAAAAGTAGGATTTGCTTGCAAGTTTCTAGAGGCACACCAATACATTACAATTCGGTTGGAACCTGTTAAGTAGTTCCTAGTCTTGCAAGCTCATCGGCTTTGCAATTCCCTGGAATGTCTCTGTGCCCTGGGATCCATATGAGTCCTATGTTAAACTGCTTGGCCATCTCATTTAAAAACGTGCGGCAATTAAGGGCAGATCTTGTTTTCAGAAACATTGGATTAAGGGACTTGACCGCGGCTTGACTGTCTGAATAGATGTTGACTGCGGTTGTAGACAAAACATTGCAACTCAACCACTGCAATGATCTGGTAATCTTTGAGCAAGGCTCAATCCAAGCTCTTCCGAATAGACTCCAAAGCCCACTTGCTCGGGCAGCCATCTGTGTATAAATTTTTGGTGGCTCCACTTCCCGGAATGTTCGCCATCCAAGACTCCCTGGATGGTATCATAGTGGTAAAGTGGCGCTCAAAAGGGCTCATAGAGGGAGCACAGTCCACATTTTGTGGTATTGTTATCTTCTTCAAGATCGCGCTATGGCCACAATCGCTGCTCCTCCATTGCAGCATGCTATTAAGTCGAAGTGCCGACATAGCCACATACTGCCTACCTAATATGTCCAATGGTATCAGGTAAAGGAAAATTCCTAATGAAGCCGTAGGAGTAGTACGAAGAGCACCAGTGATGCACATCGACGCTATTCTCTGTACCTTCGTCTTAAAGACACAGTTCGCTTTTGTTTCTAAAACAGGCCACAAGACAATGATTCCATACTGCAGAATTGGACGTACCACTGCTGTATATATCCAATGAACGACTTGAGCGCTAAAACCGCATCGTTTACCAATGGCCTTTTTACAGGAATATAAAGCAATCGTTGCCTTTTTCAGCCCTTCCTCAATATTACGCCTGAAATTCAACTTCCAATCTAGAAATTCTCCAAGATACTTGGCTCCATCTGAGAAGATGATTTTAGTGCCATCCAGAGAAATAGGATCAAAAGGAGGAATCTTATTTTTCCTTGCAGGAAAACAAGCTCTGTTTTACTTGGATTAACTCCTAGACCACAGCCTCTTGCCCATTTAGACAGAACTTTCAGAGAACCCTGAAGAATGTCCCTCAATGTTGGCAGATGCTTCCCCTTTACCGCTTTCGTGACATCGTCAGCATATGCGACAACATGACATCCACGTGCTTCTAGAGAAAGCAGCATTGAATTCAGTGTCAGGTTCCAAAGAAGCGGCGAAAGAACACCTCCTTGTGGTGTGCCCCTATTGACAAATCGAGATATGACGGACGCTCCCAATTCAGACGTTATACGTCTATTGGCAAGTAGGCTTTCCACCATTAAAACGATCCCACGCTTTACTCCCAGACTGCTGATGGTATTGGTATTTCTGTGCATATTGATCCACCAATCCAGCACTTCAGATCGCTACGCGACATTCAAAACACTGCAATGGCTAATAGAAAGTGGAGAGAGCTAACAACAAGTGCGATCAGTAGAAGATTGTGGGCATGCTACAATCTAAGAAAAACCTAGTACTTACTCTCACTCACTAGATGGAACTGCCGTGTACTTACTGGAGTGATCACCGGGCACTGCCTAATAGGTTATCATAGAAAGAAGATGGGACTTATTTCTGATGCAAGCTGTAGAAGGTGCGATGAACCTAACACTGAAGAAACGGTCGAACATATTCTTTGCCAATGTCCTGCTTTGGCCAGAACCCGACTGCACATTTTAAGCAGACATGACTTCGAGAGCTTGGAAACGGTTTCGAATGTCGACCTAAGGCAAATAGTACAATTCGCGATGAGGACAAATGCGTTCTATCAGCGTCGCTGAGGAATTATTGTGGTTTCTCTATGGACCATCCGGTCTATGTGAGGAGTCTTTGACTCCGCCACCTCTAACCTAACCTAACCTTACTCCCAGACCAGACAATGCTAAAATTATCGAGCCTGGGTTGACATTATTAAGAGCCCCCTCTATATCAAGAAAGGTCACCATAGTGTACTCCTTTACCGAAAGCGACCTCTCGATGGTACCAACGAGCTCATGAAGAGTTGTTTCCGTCGATCTACCCTTGCTGTATGCATGTTGCTTTGTCAAAAGCAACTTCGGGTCAATCACTCTACGCAAATATGAGTCTATCATTCGTTCCATTGTCTTTAACAAAAAAGAAGACAGACTAATTGGTCTGGAAATCCTTAGGAGCTGTGTGGGAACTTTTCCAAGCCTGCGGAATAAAGGCGACTCTTGTATTTCTCCATTTTAAAGGAATATACGACCAGTTGATGAATGCTGTGTTTAGATTATACAGCCAAGGGGCTATATAGTCCAACACTTGCTGCATCTCAGCCGTGATTATACCATCAGGTCCCGGGAATTTATAGAGCTTTTAATCGCGCAGTTTAATGTTGGCATACATGTTGGGCGTCAGAACGTTCCAAAGCTTGAAACGGCGTCACGGAAAATGCGTGTTTAGAAGGAGATTCAGCGACTCTCCACTGGAGGAAGACCACACCCCTTTAGGATCTTTTAGGTATCCCAGGGTGCAAGGAGAAGAAACCAGAACCTTGCGCAGCCTGGATGCCTCAGAAACGTATTCTATGTTTTCACAGAAGTTTTTCCAAGAAACACATTTGGCAATTCTGATCATCTTCTTTTAACTCGTTAAGTTGCAGCCTGTATGCTTGACAAGTGTGAACAAAATAGGATACCGAATGGTATTCAAAGAAGTACAAACATATTTTTTACAAAAAAAAATTACGCGGAGGTTTCACCAAAAAAATTTTTTTTTTTTTGCGGAATTTTTTTTTTGTTGCAAATAGTCTTTTTGGCATTGTGTATAGTATCCATACATTCGGCTAAGCAAAATTTAACTTTTTTACTTGTTTTTTTTAAGATGCTTGCAGCCATAACCTCAAAACCACTGTACTATTCATATGAGTATTTATTATGTATGATGTTTATATATATGGATGGATCGTATGCTGGTTGACATTTAATCCTATAGAGGCAAACAACAACAACCAAAAAAAACATTTAAATTAACTCTTTTCAAATGGTGTTACACTAAGTAAACATTGCCACCACATCCACCACCTCTAACACCACTTTTTGTCCCTACATTTTCTTTCGTTCATTCATTTCATTCATCAACAGTTTGCATGCAATTATACATTCATCATCAAGATTATGCCACGACATGCATGTCGCCGCGATCAGTGGCATCTCTAATTCTTTCTATACTCGTATTATGTTGAGTATTAGCTTTTTTTCTTCAGTTTTTTTTTGTCTTAACTTGTAATGTTTTGTATTTGTTCTATGTTCAACTATTCATATCTTGTCATAGATTGGGATGCTTTTTAACATGCATGCCAACATGCGAATAAGTAAACTTTTTTCATTGGGTTGATTCCTTAGTACATACTCAAATAAAAAGTACATTTAATGTATCCAAGTATGTATCTTTTGCAGTGCAATGTTTAAAGCTTCTTGTACTTAACCGGAGGTCAAAAAGTAAATGGAGGTTTTGGTCCTCAAGCGTTAGTTTCAACTTGATTTGAAAGAAACATTAAGGAGATCTGACTCTTTTGTGAACAAACGAAAATGTTCTCATCCAATAGATCGTCGAGATTTTTTTATCGCTCTCTCACAAATGGAGAACAATGATAGAGCCAGTGTTCGATGCTCTCCACTTCCAGCACATACAAACAGCTTCTGCAGAAATCATTTGCAAAATCCAAAGGCCTCATCCACCACCCTTGCCGTCTCCACTCAAGAAATCAAAAGGAATGCAGCTCCACCTTCAGAACTTTTGCAAAAGTCATTTGCATTATCTTAAGGCATTCGGCCATTACTCTTGAGATCTCTCCTCTAGGGATTGAAATGAATGCATCTGTTCGCTTTTATTACGGAGGAGGATATGTGAGTCTCGAGACTGTACAATATCTTCCTTCGCATATCGGAGTGCAAGAGTTTAAAGCGTCTTGTACTTCACCGGAGGTCAAAAAGTAAATGGAGGTTTTGGTCCTCAAGCAATTGTTTTAACTTGATAAAAAAGAATCGGATCCTCGGAGCAATAAAAGCTTGGGTTTGTTTGTTCTTCTTGTTCTTCTTTGTCGACTACTTTAAAAGACGACCAAGTATTCACTAAAACGGTTAGTAAAGCAAACCTGTTAGCTGGTAACATTTCCAAAAATTCATTTTTGTCGGAAAACAATCAACCACTGTCCCAATTAACCGACATGGTATTCTAAGATTTTTTTTTCGAGCTCGAGGAGTTAAAAGGGTTCTTAGATACCTTAATTTAAATTAGATTTTTCCCTGAGATGCATGGAAGAGTTGAAAACTATCGAACACGTTATATGCAATTGCCCGGAAATTTCTGTTCAGAGACATGCTTTATTGGGTTCTAGGAAGCTGCGCGATCTATCTGAATGTTTGGATTTCAATATTGGAGTTTCCAAGGATCTCAACTTTGTTAAACAGCACTAACTAATAGAGTAGCCCCGTTACCGTCCCGTAGTGTCACAACTAAATTCATTGTTTATGTGTGCAGACCTAAACCGCCACTTTAAACCTAAAAGGTAAGGGCTCGTCACTCAACTGGTAAAGTAAGCAAGTCACAAGTAAGATCTTACGTGACAATTAAAATGCATTTAATTTTCACATAAGATGTAACCTAGTTCAGTAATCGTTTACATATATTGTCATATAACAAAAATCAACAACTGATTTGTTACTTCTGCTTTTGTTGCCTTACCAGTTAATTCACGAGCCCTTTAGCCTAAGTGGTCGGGAACAGATGGTATACCAGCAATTGCACCGAAACAGCATTATTTGGCGTTTTCTTATCCACAGGCTGGCTGGTTGAGTTGCAATGTCTTGTGTACAACCGCAGTCAACATCTATTCTGACAGTCAAGCCGCTGTCAAGTCTGTGGAGTCTCATGTTTGTGGAAACAAGATCTGCCCTTAACTGCCGCGCGTCTCTAAATGAGATGGCCAAATAGTTTGGTATACGACTTATATGGGTCCCAGGAAACAGAGACATTCCAAGGAATTGCGAAACCGACGATCTTGCAATACTGGGAACTTCCTTACAGGTTTCAACAGAATTAGAATGTGTTATTATGCCTCTAGAAACTTGCAAGCAAAATATATGGCTTTGTTCTGCGACAGGGACTTATCAGAGATGGGCAAATGGATTGACCTGTGAGATAACACGACATATTTTGACTTCTCTCAATCAGAAGCGCACAAGTGTTCGGATATCGCTTCCAAGAGGAGAGATTTCGACAGTGGTTGCTGTAATTACCGAATACTATCTTATAGGGAAGCACGCAGAGCGGTTAAATGTGCCGCCAAATGATTTTTGGCGAAGTTGTATGGATGAAAAGAATTTGGAATCTATCGAACACTTCATCTGCCATTGACAGGTACTTTCTGGTCAGAAACTTGCTTCACTGAGATTTAGGGAGCTGCACGATCTTTCTGATTTGTCAGATGTCCAAATTCAATATCGTAGGAGTTAAATAAGAAGCTCAAATTGGCTTAACGGCAGGGAAACCTATTAGAGTCCCGTGGTATCACAATGGACCTCAGAGTCTACGTGTGCTGATGTAAAACTTCAGCAGCAACTTACAACCTATCCACTGGATAACCTTTTCATCTCTTCGTAGAATGCTAGAGTCTTCCCGTACAACTAATTCCTATAATGGGTGCAAGAAATATGCTCTGCGAACTTGAAAACATGGTTAGCATGTGTTATTTCTATAGAGTCAAGTAAAGATCTGAATTTACTTTTAAATTATCGACAGCATGGTCTTTGTACACTAGTATTCTGTAGAAAAAGTAGGCGTTCCTTTCGGAATGGTATGGAGATCTTAATTTAAGTAATCAATGCCATATGATATACCACCACAGGAACTAAAACGGTGTTCTTCCACGCTTGCTTATCTACTGACAGACCTTTTCATCTCTTCGTGCCTTGGGGTAATCTTGTTCTCTAATCAGTCCCTATAATGGATGCGTCCAATAATATGCTCTGCGGTCTCGGAGGTGATGGATAGCATGTTAAATTTCGATCTCGTCAAGTGTGGAGACTAATTCAATTTTAAATGACCGAAAGCAAGGTTTTTTACAACTCGTTCTTCTGGAGTTAGCGTTTCTTTCGTTAGGATCCAAATACCATACTATAACTGTTTTTTTTTTCTTATTCTTCATTCAGGGGATGTCCCCTACTAATGCAGCTTATTTTGTTGATAAATAAGAAAATAAGTTATGGGAAAGATGAAAGTGTGAGTAGTGTTTGTTAATATTTGATTTGAAGATACTTCTGCAAGAAGTATAATCCACATACGGATAGTTCCACTTATCCACTATATATTTTTTTCTGTAATGCGTTGTGCGATACACTAGACAATCAGTAGTTAAACGAGGACTTCGAACAAAAACTTGACCTTGGGGGATAAGTTCGATAATTGCATCGATATAACCATGATAATGTCGACGGCATAGTTTTACATAACCCACATTCCAATACCTGTCATTGCTTCTTTCAAAACTTGTAAACCATGTTTATTCCAACGTACATCATGCCCAGAACATCAAGAGTATCCGATTCCTCAATATCAATACCATCCATAAAAACAGATGATGTTGGTTTCCCAACTTGTCTACATACATACATCATTGGGTCTTGCGTGCATTAAAATCGATGTTATTCGCCAGACTACTCAGAGATTGTCAAAAGGTCCTGATTGAGAATGTCATGCATATTCTGCAGCACGTGCCCAACCTTTATAAGGCTTGACCTATGATCTAAAGAAAATAATCAAAAAATGTTGCTGTCGTCTGCGAAAGAGTAGTTAGGGTTGAAAGCTTGACTAATTAGGTCATTAATAAAGGTACAGAAATGAGAAGGAGGAAAAACAGAACCTTGCGTGATCCCTGAGTTGAAATCTATCTGATGTGATCACAAAACTCAATGTTAATCGAGAGAAATCATCACTGACACCAAAAGCAATAAGTTTATATACAAGTGCTTCGTGATACACACGATCGAACGTCTTGGAAATAGGCAAAGAAAGGTTTATTTCTTTCTCGCTTTATCAAGAAAGGTTCGGTCTTTAGTTCATTTGAATACTTTTGGTACATAGTGTATGTAACTACGAGAACTCATACATGATTCGTACTCTCATACATGATTATTAGAGTGTCCCTTATTTTGGAAATGTTGGAAATCTTGAGACGGTACCCGCTCATTTTTTTCCTTTTGACTTAAAAATAACTCAGGAAAAATTTTACGCCCCTAGGACCACGCCTTCCCTACGCGACGGGCCCTTAAAGAGCGGGGCCTAAAAAATCATTTTTCCATACAAACCAAAAAATTTTTTTTTTTGATTTTTAATTTTTTTGTTATTATTTATTATATTACTTGGTTTGCTTATTCACAACAAAAAATTTGATTTTGGTGGGATAAGTCTTTCAGCGCTAAAAAATTTTTCGCAAAAAAAAATTTTGAGCCGCCGGGGTCCTACAGTAAAAAATTTTTAAAAAATATTTTTTTTTAGTTTTGACCAGCAACGGTTTTAGCTGCTATGTTGCTTTAAATGATATATATTCATAAAAAAATATTTTTTGTATCTGTGACATCTTAATCGTGTTCTAAAAAAGGGTAAAAAATGCATTGATGATTTTTTTCGATACACGATAAAAATGTCACAAATATGAATAATATTTTTTTTGGAATATATATCATTAAAAACAACATAAAAACTAAAACCATTGCTTTTCAAAACTAAAAAAAAATATTTTTTAAAAATTTTTTACCGTAGGATTCCTACGGCTCAAAATTTTTTTTTTCGAAAAAGATAAAGATGTCACAGATATGAATAATTTTTTTTTTGGAATATATATCATTTAAAGCAACATAGCAACTAAAACCGTTGCTGGTCAAAACTAAAAAAAAATATTTTTTAAAAATTTTTTACTGTAGGACCCCGGCCGCCCAAATTTTTTTTTTGCGAAAAATTTTTTAGCGCTGAAAGACTTATCCCTCCAAAATCAAATTTTTTGTCGTGAATAAGCAAACCAAGTAATATAATAATTAATAACAAAAAAATTAAAAATAAAAAAAAAATTTTTTTGGTTTGTATGGAAAAATGATTTTTTAGGCCCCGCTCTTTAAGGCCCCGTCGCGTAGGGAAGGCGTGGTCCTAGGGGCGTAAAATTTTTCCTGAGTTATTTTTAAGTCAAAAGGAAAAAAATGAGCGGGTACCGTCTCAAGATTTCCAACATTTCCAAAATAAGGGACACTCTAATGATTATATTCATGGATATTTGTTGTTTTTATTCAATGATGTTGATGTTTTTGCTGTTTGTTTGTTGTGTTTTCATATGGTGGCACATAGTACTAAAACATGCAATTTAACAGCGCCACACAATTAATTGTTCAAATGATTTTAATTGTATGAGACTTTAAAGGTTTAGGTGAAGCATATAATATATTTAAAAAACATTTTATTAGAGAAAAGTGTTTGCATTATCAAAATTGATCATTTGACAATCGTAATTTCTTTTAAATGTGTAACTCTGACCCTTTTTCTGTTGGTATGAATTGATTACAGTTGTGAGATGATCATCTGAAACTGCTATCTTACTTTAATAAAATTGTCTGTTTCCTTAAAATTAATAAACCGTTTTATTATATCGATATCATTATCAAAATTTAGTGCCAGTTTACAGAAGGCGAACGATACACACGAACGAAAATTTTGCATGTGTTTTGTTATTGTAACAACAACAAAATACATGTAAAATTTCGTTCGTGTGTATCGTTCGCCTTCTGTAAACTGGCACTTAAATTTTTTTTGGTGGGTCAAGTTCGTATATGGGCAAAATCGGACCAGGGGAAAATAAGTTCGCCTCTGAAGAACAAAAACTACAGTAGAAAAACACATTTTTACATGGTGTTTTTGTATATTTGTTCAGCAAATGAAACATTTTTATATCATATTAAGTTCATTAACCTGCATTTGGACCAAGAGGATCAGGAAAGTAAAAATTTTTTTGTGGCGTGGATAAAAAATATTTTAAATAATGATAAAACTGTATTAATTAAGTGGAAAACTCATAATTTATCTATTTCTCAACCTATATCGCAAGAGGGAAGGTGTCATCCAACTTTGCCCGCCGAACCACCACACCACAAACTCAATCCTTTTTTAAGAAAATACTCGTTACGCGGCTGATAAAATTGAAACATTAGGGGTACGCAAGCCAAAAAGGTTGGAAAGCCCTGTTATAAAGCATTTTCTGAAAGTTAAACTCCCAGATTATGAAACAATTTTTCGATAGAAAAATATCGGATTTGTGACATGTTTCATTGAGAAAAGTTTTTTGATTTTTTTCAGATATTTGATCAAAGAAAAAATTTTTAATAATATGTGATATTTTGCCCATACAAAAGTTTAAGACAAATTCTTAAAAAAATTCTCAGATTCTGAAATATTTTCATATTGAAGAATTCGTAGTAACTAATACATTTTTCCTAGAGAAAAATTCTAATATTAAGAAAAATTCCTCCTATAAAGAAATTCTTAAATTCACAGATTTTTTTTTTTCGCAGAAAACTTTTTATAACCTCCACTCTAGTGATAGATTGTATAAATAAGTTTGTCATTCCGTTTATAACTCCTCGAAATATTGGTGTAGGGCCCCATAAAGTATATACTATAAATTTATGATCCCTGATTGATTTTAAGTCGATCTAACGATGTCCGTCGGTCTGTCTGCCCATCTGTAGAAAACACACTAACTTTCGAAAGAATACTCTCAGCCCCCTGAAGTTTAGCATATCTGTTCCTAATTCACCTGGTCAGGTTTGTATTGCATTCCAGCAAAATTGGTCTAGTGGTTCAAAAGTTATAAGCAAAAGAGTGAATTTCGGCAAGGGTTTTTCGTGAATTTAAAGTTAAAAACATGCAAACATTCAAAATGCAATCTTGAGGTCGATAAAGCTTGGCACATCTATTTGTTGTTCCTCTGGTAGTGAATATATTTTAGAAAGTATTTTCGTCACTCCAAAATATTTTTACACTAAAAAAACATTAACGCTCGAAACAAATTTTACACTCAAAAAGAAAAAAATTGCACTCGAAACAAAATTTACAATTTTTTTTTTAATAACTGAATTTTTTTTTAGTTTGTTTTGAGTCCATATTAATTATTTCTGAGAAATAATAATTGTTGTACAATGAGAAAATCTAAAAAAAAAATAAGTGACAACACAGGCTAAGTGGAGATGTCGACAGCTTTCGGAAGATGCCACCCTTCCATCATCAGCACTCCTTCGATTGCCACACACTTAATGTGTGTCAGATTAAAATTAGCCATTTAAATGAAACTTTTGAACAAATTAAGAATTGGAATTACTCGTCTTTGTGTTGAATAACCCGTATTCACCATCATTCGTGTTGTATTCATTTGGCAGAAACTTTATCCATCTTAACTTTTAACAGAGTTGTATTTTCCCATTGTTAACCCTAAGTAGTTTTTTTTTAAATTACTAAAAAAAGTTTTTTACTCAAAATAAAATATTTCTAATCAAAATTGTTATGTTTTTTTGATGTTAAAAATTTTTTTATTACTTAAAATTGCACAGTGGAGGATATTCATATATACGACCAAGTCGAATTTAACTTTTCTACTTGTATTATTTGGAGTTTGCTTTAATGATAAATTCCCTGAATCTGAAAACTTTTTCCCTAGAAAAATCCTAGGACTCTAAAATAATTTTTCTACAAAAAAAGTATGAAACTCCGATACGTTCTTCCTAAAGCAAAATTATCTGATGCTAGAAAAAACAAATTATAGAAAGTATCTGACATTCGAAGAAATTTTCGACTTTAAGGCCTTTTAACAAATTTTAATTCAGTTTTATAGATTCTGCGACATTTTTCCTATAGGAAAAGTGTTATTTTCTGAAAAATTTTTCCATAAAAAACAGTCTCACAAAAGAAGTTCTCCAAACTTTATGAACCGATTTGCCTGAAATTTACACCTCTTGAAGGAAGTTAAGGTTTTTTAAAAATAGTGACAAAATTCGGTAATGTCATTTCATTCTATTTTATTAGAACTTTAAATATCGTTGACACAAAAATCCTAGCTGATTGTGTTTTAAAGCTATTGCTTAATACCACTGTGCAACAAATTTGGGGTGTTCCGGTGTATCTTGGACGGGACCAAAAAAAAAAAATTAAAGTATACCAATAGAAGACCAAAAACCCCCGAAGGGTTTTGAAAACATAGCTCGAGTTCTTTTTTTTATGGCCCACTGAAGTTTTTAAATTTTTTTCAAAGGCGTTTTAAATAACTCAAAAAAAAGTATTAAATTTAGTTCTGAGTTAAATAGTGTTAAGAAATGTCTTCAGTAAAATTTGATGGCGGTTCTTTTCTTAGAATATACTAACCCTCTACCACAGACTAAATACAGACTCGACAGTAGAGTTTTATAAGAAAAACTGGGGAAAAACTAAGCGATTTTAGGAGAAAACACAGCGGTTTTTAGTCCGTTTTACGCTAACATGGTAACACTTTCTACGACTTAGGAGTGAATGAAACAACAAAAACCGATCTGGCATCCATTTTTCTTATGGCGCGTTATATTAGTTTTCTCTTTCTAACCTAATTCGTAGAATAATTTGAAAATATTAACCATATGGTTAAAGAATACTTTTTTGACACCTGTCACTTATGTCGAGTCTGTATTAGTCTGTGCCTCTACCACAGACTAATACAGACTCGACATAAGTGACAGGTGTCAAAAAAGTATTCTGTAACCATATGGTTAATATTTTCAAATTATTCTACGAATTAGGTTAGAAAGAGAAAACTGATATAACACACCATAAGAAAAATGGATGCCAGATCGGTTTTTGTTGTTTCACTCACTCCTAAGTCGTAGAAAGTGTTGCCATGTTAGCGTAAAACGGACTAAAAACCGCTGTGTTTTCTCCTAAAATCGCTTAGTTTTTCCCCATTTTTTCTTATAAAACTCTACTGTCGAGTCTGTATATAGTCTGTGGCACTACCTTTCATTTTTAGGGGTCAATTTGTTTTTTTTTTTTTAAATATAGAACACCAATAAAACGTGCGTTTAAAGGGTTAAAATGTTCTACAAAAATTTTTTGCATCAAATTTCACTAGGGGTTGTCGAAGATCAAAAGTTCGTGCGATATAAGAAAAATGTCGAAAATAGGAAAATTTGAAGTAACCATTATTAGTTTAATTTTGTTTCACCAAAATACTTTACTTTTTTACTTTTTAAAGCATTCTGCACTTTTTGCACGACTTTTTGGCCTTTGACATCCCCTAGTGGAATTTGATGCAGAAAATGTTTGTGGAATATTTTAACCCCTTAAAGGCCCGTTTTAGTGGTCTTCTATGAGGTTATTTGAAAAAAGGACAAAAATGGACCCCGAAAATGGGAAATAGAGGGTTAATATGTTTTAAGAAAAGAACCGCCATCAAATTTCACTGCAGATATCTACTATCGTAAATTAGCTCAGAAGCAGATTTATAACATTTTTCCGAACTATTTCACACGACTTTATTGAAAAACAATTTAATAGTATGTGATAATTTACAATTTTACTTTTTTTTAGCATTTTGCACATTTCGCACGAACTTTTGATCTTTGACAATCCCCAGGTGAAATTTTATGCAGAAAACTTTTGTAGAACATTTTAATCCTTTAAACGCACGTTTTGTTGGTGTTCTATGAGAATATTTGGAAAATGGACCAAAACGACTCCTAAAAATGGGAGATAGAGTGTTAATATATTCCGAAAAAAGAACCACCATCAAATTTCACTGAAGACATGTCTTATCATTATTTACCTCAGAAGTAGATTTATTACTTTTTTTTTGAGTTATTTAAAACGCCTTTGAAAAAAATTTAAAAACTTCAGTGGGCCATAAAAAAAGAACTCGAGCTAAGTTTTCAAAACCCTTCGGGGGTTTTTCTCTGTTGTTGGTATACATTCATTTTTTTTGTCCCATCCAAGATACAAAATCGTGTTGCACAGTGTAATTACATTGTTCGACACTTCCCAGTGAAATAGTAAAAAAATAATAATATTGCACTTTTGTGGGTCCACATTTTTCTCTTTCTCTTTTGTGTCGATTTTTGTTTCTTCAAAAATTAGCAGTCTTTTATAATTGTATGTTGCACTTCTAACAATTTATTTAATATTTCGCATTTAGTTTTTTTTTTTATTGTTTAATTAAATATGACATTTTATGTTCCGACAATTACTTACAAGTAGTAACACCATCTTCATTCATATTAATTTCTATAAAAAGTCACAAGTGAAATTATTAAGAATTACACTTGATAGATATTTTAAGTAGTTCTTTATTTGAGTACCCTACGGCAAAAAAAAATAGCTTCCTATTTATTAAACCCTCCAACAACTGTATGGGGGTATACTCACTTTGACATTTCGTATGTAACGCAACGAAATATCGGTCTAGAATCTCATAAAGTATACAAATTACTGATCAGTTATTGATTTTATGACATTCTACACAGAACAAATTTGAAACGAATTTCAATCAACAAAAACGCGGAATTAATCAATTTTTTTATTGAAATTCCTCCAATTAAAAAAATTGTTATACCAATCATCAAATTGTGATTGATTGAAAATTTTTGCAATCAAACATTTTTAAGATATTGATAAAAAATTTGATCAATTTTTTATTTATAGTCAATCAAAAAATTGATTGATTTAACAAATAAATTGTTAGCTTATGACAAAATTATCAAAAAATTCATCTTTTTTGCTTCCTAATATGTTGCCAACAATAAAAAAGTAAAACCTGATTATTTTGTATATTTTTGAATTGATCTATTCAAATAAATTAAAGCGGAAAAAAATTGGTATGTTCAAAATTTGTTATTCCACAGTTAAAGAAAATAACAAAAATTTGAATAAAAACATTGATTGACTCATTTAAATATTTTTGATCAATAGATTTAATTGAAAATTGTTACCCAATAATTTTTTGTGTGTAGATATATCCGTCTGTGAAAGACACGATACAGGCCAAAAGAAATTTTTAAGAGGTTTTTTGTTCTTTTGCTAAGAAACATTTTTATGTCAGAAGAAGTTCAAATTCCTGCAGGGGACTAGAAAATGTAGTTTGTTTCGGTACGCCTCTTTTTGTAGGAGTGTATATAATAATACTTAGTTTTGATCACATCACATGATCAATTATTTTTATTTATTCTCTCTATTTACAACTCATTTTTAATAAATGCAACCTAACCGAGAACTGGTATCAATGACCGTCGTCTCGTTGTAGCGAAAAAACCAAGGGTTCTAGTGGGAATCGAACCCACGACCCCCACGTTGAAAGGCTAGCACGCTACCAACTAGCCTACGGGGGCCCCTTTAAATGGTGTAATTGATTGATATGAGAGAGTAAAATCTTGAATTGGTGAAAAATGAAGGTGTTTGATTTACCGAAGGTAAATAAACAAATTTCGTACTGCAGATGTTTGAAGCTTTGATAAACAGTATTGTAGGAGTGTATTTTAGGACTCAAAAAATTTTTTTTTTTTTACAAAAATAACCATAAAATATTTTTCTGCATAAATGCATTTCTATTTGAAATATTTTGATAATTTTAGAGGGTATTCATGGGTTCGGCCTAGTCAAATTTAACTTTTAATTTGTTCTCATTTCTTTAATTTTAAATTCTACAATTAGTTGTGATGTTTATCAAGTTAATCTAAAGTTTTTTTTATAATGTTCTTTAATAATAAAAATAAATACATATATTTATTATAATATGTATTTGTTTTAAATGCTTTAAGCGTGTTTTCATGTATAATAATTAAGATGTTATTAGAATCGGGTGCTGTTATAATTATTTAATTCACTAAAAGGTTTAGATCATTATGATAAGTAAAAAAATGTATGGGAAATTATTGTTATTTTTTTTTGTCTAATATGATTAAGAAACATATGTAACAAGTTTATGAAAGTCGCGTTAAATCTTAAGTGAAACTCATAGAATCTACACTCAAAAAAATAAACTGGTAAAACGCCTGGTAAAATGCCTTGTAATCCCGTTCTACCAATATTTAACAATTTTCCTTGTTTTTTAACAAAAAATCTTGTACTTTGCTCAAACGAGAACTACAGTTTTATTGGTAATTTTACAAGTTTATTTTCGTAATTGTATTCTACCATTTTGAAAGGTTATTTTACAAAAAAAAACTGTAATTTTACAACAAAGTTTTTATTACGAGGATTCTAGTTGAATTACAAAAAAAACTGTTATTTTACAAAAATTTTGTTATACGAGGATTTATATTGTTGTATTTTTTTTTATTGAAAAATATTAAAAAAAAAAGTTGACAATATTTTGAAAAATTTATTACGAGAATTCTAGTTAATTTACAAAAATAAACAGTTATTTTACAAAAATGATTTTATTTCGAGGATTTATGTTGTTTAACAATTTTTTTTTGTAAACTTACCATTTTGGTTTGTAAATTTACCATTTTTTTAAACATAATTACCATTTTTTCTTGTAAGTTTACCATTTTTTTGTTTATTTTTCCGGTTTTAAACCAATATTTTTACCAATAAAATTGGTTATTTTACCAAATTTTGGCGCATTCAAAATTACGAGGAAATCCTCGTAATTTTACGAGAATTTTACCTACGTCATATTTTACGAGAATAGCCTTGTAAAATCACGAGATTTTTTGGTAACTTTACAAGGTTTTTTTTTTGAGTGTAAGAATTGTTTAAAACGAAAATTGTCTTACAAGGGAAGTATCTCAACCCTTATGAACCGATTTGCCTGAAACTTAAAATATATATCAAAGAGACAATTCTAAGGTTGGGGTGTCTCGGCTTATCGGCCATATCGGGGATTTAGGGGTTCAAAACATGGGTCAAAAAATGGCGAAAAAATCGTTTTTTGGATTTTTCAGCCATTTCTTTTTAAGAAACTATATGATGTTTTCATATGAGAAGAAAGGTTTTTTTAATGCCTATCCAATGGTTGTAAAACCTTGTAAAAATTCGGCTTCTTTAAATATTTTTTTCAGGAAAATGTGTAAATTTTGGGGGGTACTTATGTGAAGACATAGACCTACGATATCCATATGGATAAGAAATAATCTTTGTTAATTTTAAGTTGACCCGTATTTTTGCCCTAGACGATATTCCTGTTAGTTCGGAAGTTATCAAAATTT
Source organism: Pegoplata infirma (assembly GCA_963921195.1). Classification (NCBI taxonomy): domain Eukaryota; kingdom Metazoa; phylum Arthropoda; class Insecta; order Diptera; family Anthomyiidae; genus Pegoplata; species Pegoplata infirma. The sequence goes on along the minus strand of CAWUER010000799.1, from coordinate 58,254 downwards.
TCCCGAAGGTCCACATGGTTTCATAAGGTGACAACGAAATTTTTAAACACCGATATGGCCGATAAGCCGAGACACCCCAACCTTAAAATCGTCTCTTTAATATATATTTTAAGTTTCAGGCAAATCGGTTCATAAGGGTTGAGATACTTCCCTTGTTAGATTATGAGACTTTTTCTAAGCCTCTAAGAATCTGAGAACTTTTATATACGAATAGTGTCTCAAAACCTAACGAAACGTATACGAAAATGTCTCAAAATTTGAGACTCAGAATCTGAGACTTTTAAAAAAAAAAAAACATGATTAGATTTCTGTATGAAAAATGTGTCAGAATCTTAAACTTTTTGTATAGGAAAAATGTTTAAGAATCTGAGATTTTTTCTATAGAAAAAAATCCTTCCTATAGGAAAAATGTCCCGGAATCTAAAAATGTCTCAGAATCTGAGACTATTTCTATAAAAAAATTATTTCTATAGGAAAACTGTCCCGGAATCTGAAAATTCTTCTTTTGGAAAAATGTCTCAAAATCTGAGACTTTTTCAATACAATAATGTCTCAGAATCTAAAACTTTTTCTATTAGAAAAATGTCTTAGAATCTGAAAAATTTTCTATACAAAAATGTCTCAGAATCTGAAACTTTTTTTATGCGAAAAATGGAGACCTTTGCTATACGAAAATGTCTCAGAATTTGAAACTTTTTTTTACGAAAAATGTCTCGGAATCTTAAATTTTTTGTATAGGAAAAATGTTTTAGAATCTGAGATTTTTTCTATAGAAAAAAATCATTTCTTTAGGAAAAATGTCCTGGAATCTGAAAATGTCTCAGAATCTGAGATTTTTCTATGGAAAACTTGTATTTCTATAGGAAAACTGTCCCGTAATCTGAATTTTTTTTTTGAAAAAATTTCTCAGAATCTTACACTTTTTCAATAATACAATAATGTCGCAAAATCTGAGTTTTTTTTAATACAAAAAATGTCCCAGAATCTGAAGCTTTTTCTATACGAAAAATGTCTCAGAATTTAAAATGTATGCAGAATCTAAGATTTTACTATACGAAAAATATCTCAGAATCTGAGACCTTTTCTATACGAAAAATGTCTCAGAATCTGAAACTTTTTCTATACGAAAAATGTCTTAGAATTTAAAATTTTTCTATAGGAAAAATATTTCTGAATCTGAGACTTTCTATAGGAAAAAGGTATTATGATAGGAAAAAAGTCTCAGAAGAGTCTTTTGCTATACAAAAAATATCTCAGATCTTAGAACTTTTCTATACTAAAAATGTCTTAGAATCAGAGAATTTTTCTATACTAAAAATGTCTTAGAATCAGAGAATTTTTCTATACTAAATATGTCTCAAAATCTGGGAATTGTTTTATACAAAAAATATCTCAGAATCTGAGAAAGGCAAAATATATTTCTAAAGCAAAAAAAATATCTCAGAATCTGAGAATTTTTCCTATATTCTGAAATATTGAAAAAATATCTCAGAATATGAGAATTTTTCTATGTTTAAAATGTCTCAGAATCTAAGAAATTTTCGATACGAAAAATGTCTTAGAATATGAGAATTGTTGTATACGAAAAATATCTCAGATCTGAGAAGTTTTCTTTACTAAAATGTCTTAGAATATAAGATGTCTCACAATCTGAGACTTTATCTGAAGGCAAAATATATTTTTATAGCAGAAAAAAAAAATATCGCAGAATATGAGACTTTTTCTGAAACGAAAAATTTTTCAAAAATCTAAAGCTTTTCTATATACGAGACTTTTTGTGTATGAAAAATTTTTTAAAATCTGCGACTCTTTCTATACGAAAAATGGTTAAGAATCTGAAACTGTTTCTATACAAAAAAAAAAATCTAAGAATTTAATACTTTTTCTACTACTTTTTCTAAAGGAAATATGTATTGGACTTTTTTATAGGAAAAATTTCTTAGAATCTACGAGTTTTTCTATTCGAAAAATGTTTTAGAATCTGAGACTTTTTCCTTTTGAAAAATTTCCCAGAAACTGAGACTTTTTCGATAAGAAAAATGTATTTGAATCTGAGACTTTTTCTTTACAAAAAATGTCGCCGAATCTAAAACTTTTTTCATACGAAACCCATCGCAGAATATGAAACTTGTTCTATATAAAATATATCCCGCAATCTGGGACTTTTTTTAAAAGAAAAATGCCACAGAATCTGAGATATTTTTTCTCTAAGAAAAATGTCCCAAAATCTGAACATTTTTTTACACGAAAAATTTATCAGAAGCAGAGAAAATTCTCTATAAATGTTTTGAAATCTGAGACTTTTCGAAATCTGAGACTTTTTCTACATAAAAAATTTTTCAGATTCTGAGACTTTTTCTATAAGAAAAAAAAAAAATTTTCGATTTAAGAATTTTTTTTTAAATCTCAGTCTTTTTCTATAGAAAAACAAACTAAAAATTAAAAATTTTTTAACCCTAAAACCACAGTATGGGGGTTTACTCACATTTGGTCATTCCGTTTGTATCGCATCGAAATATCGATCAGGGACACTTTTTCGATCGAAGTGAGACCGATCCCCATGTATTTTTTCCCTACAACATTTTTTTTAAATATTCTTACGCCCTATCTCCCCTCCCTAAGTAGGCTCCCATACAAACAACAGTTGGAGCAAATTTTATAAAAATGTAATTTTGTATGGGAGCCTACTTAGGTATATTTTAAAAAAATATTGTAGGGTAAAAATAAATGGGGGTCGGTCTCACTAATGACCCCTCTCGGACACACCATTGGACCGGTAGAAGCTGATTAAATAAAACAAATTTACAAAAAATAAAAACAATTGTATGGGGACCGCTTTAACAGTTAAAGATAGAGGGTAGGTGTGTTCAGAGAAAAAAATATTGAGGGTCGGTCATACATTTTGTTGCTCTAAGGGCACTATTAGGGCAGTTAGATCGGTTGGAGCAAATTTTTAAAAAAAGTCGTTTTGTGTGGGAGCCCCCTTAGCAATTGAAGATAGGGTATTAATTTTTCCAAAGAAATGTTAAGACTTAAAAATAATGGGGTTCGGTCTTATAAAGGACCCCTCTATGACGCACCATTGGAGCAGTAGAAATGATTTTAAGATTGGAAAATTACAATAAAATTTTTTCAAAAAATTTTAAAAAATAGTAATAATCGTTATCCCACGATTCTCCTGGGCAAAAAAATTGTAGAATCGATAGAAGTTTTGCACAAAAAAATTTAAAAAAAAATCGAAGAGTACAAACATTTTCAAAAATGAGATTTAAATGTTAAAACTTCAAAATCGCATACTAGAGCTCTTTTAAGAAGTTTTGGGGATTTTTTTTTAAAAAGTACGTAAAAAAAAAAAATTTTTGAAAATTTTTTTTTGAAATTTGGACCATTATTGAAGAAGTTATGAGTAAAAGAAGTTTGAGTAAAGGAACAAACTACCAATTTTTAAAAATTCGATATCTTTTGAACGGGTCATCAACAAAATCTGAAAATTTACCACGAAGCAGTTTTCGAAGGGTACTAAAAAATGTTAACAAATTGGGAAAATTTAAAAATAATAATTGTCAAAGTGTCCAATTTGACATGGAATGCCCCATGTATATTATTGATCCATTATCAATTCTAAGACATTGAATAATTGATGGATTCTAAAACATGCGTATGAATGTCCATCTGTCCATCCGTCTGTCGGTAGATAGCATAATGTAGCCCAAAATAAAACAGCTAGACTCCTTAAGTTTGCCACAAATACGTCTCATGTTCATAGGCAGATTAAGTTTGTGAATGGGCAAAATCGGACGGGGGGGAAAAAAGTTCCCCATTGAAGTACTGAACCAACCTCTAAAAAAATATACTATTTTTGCATGTTTTTCTGCATTTTTGTTTAATAAATAAAACATTTGGTATATTTTTCGCGATAGAAATGTGCTCTCATAGTCCCCCCCCTGACGCATACAAAACTTTCAATTTAAAAAAAGCGCAAATATTTTCCAATGTAAAGACTCTACAAATAAAAACAGATGGGACTTTTAAAGTCTGTCGGTAGACAATGTTGTTAAAAATTCTCATCAACTTTTATATTGTAACACAAAATTAACTGAAACAACTAACAGGTATAAGGATTGGTGTATGGTACCCAAAAAATAACACAAATATAGTTATTTAGCACAAAAAAAAAACTGTAGCATATTCTAAGGAGTTTAACTAATTGAAAATTTTGTGGCATTCTTTAAGGATGAGAGAATTAGCAATTTTTGTAGTATAATTCCATAATGAAAAAGTATGAGGGAATTACAAATGAAAGCTTAAAAGTTAAAAAGGGCCAATAAGCCATATACCACAGCAGACGAGTCGTCGACAACAGTACCAACATCTACATCATCATCATCAAACACATTGTCACCACTCAATATAATCATCACTCACTTTAACCCCAAACCTTACAATTTTAAAAATATTCTACAAAACGAGTCTCTCTTTATGAAAACCACCTTATGCCCCACAAATTCATTGCTGAATGATAAATTACTTGATTGCATACTTTATGGCGTTTACAAAATTACGCATTCAATTTACCGCATGTGGTTTGTTTGTGGCATGCTTTCTGTTTTTTTTTTTTTGCTTTTTGTGGCATCCTCGTCGTTGTCCTTTTTGTATTGTCAAATAACCCCTGCTCTTGTGTGGTGCAACACAAGTGATTGCATTTAATTTCGCAACTTTCCATTGTCAACCTCATGCTTACATACATATTTCGCTGCATTTTAAAACTATTAATGCATGAGTATTTGTGTATGCCATGGAATATTGGTGATAATATGAATTTTGTAGCAAGATGCTTTTACCAATAGCCTTTCGAATTGGTTTAACAAAATGGTATTTTTTCTTTTTTTTTCATTTTGGGCAATAAGTTAAGTTGTGAAATTTATTGCTGCACATGGCTTTTTGAGGCCAATATGATCAGAAAAAGCCATTGCATGTCGCTGAGAATTGCTGAACTTAACAGGATGAACAAAAAATTTATATATTTATTAAATGGGTTACAACCATACAGGAAACTAAAGGCAATTCAGCAATTTCATTATATGTAAGAATTTCATTTTTAAATTTTTTTATGAAAAGATTTTTATGGACTTGTAAAAATACAGGTTAAAAGATTAAAATTTGGTAATTCATATTTATCAAATCCTGTAAAGATTTCGAGAACATTATAGCATTTTTTAAAGTTATTTAACGATAGTTTCGACGACTGGAGAAACTCCAGGGAGAATGATTGCAGTCATCTATTTACACCAAAGCACTGTGGGCCAGTATTCCTGAATTTTGGTCATAAATAGACCGCTGAATTTATATGTCAAAAAAGTATTACATATGGGTAAGGCAACAGAAAACTAGCAGTTATTAATTTATTTTGAGGCCTTAAACTATGCAACAACATAAATATTTGAAACAGTAGTCAGAAATTAAAGATATTTTTATTGAAATTTGATTTAAAACAATAAAGAACTATAAAGGATTGGCCTGATTTCCTCCTCTTGAAGGTTTTAGGATGTGTTACTTCAACTAAAAACATTTGCTTTCATTTATTTAATTTTAAGATACACTTATTTTGTAAAGCATAAATTTAGGCCTCAAAATAAATTCATAATTGCTAGTTTTCTGTTGCCCTACGGGTGTTAACGAATCGCTGATCACGATTCTGGAAAAAAATTTTAAACTCAAAATGGCGGACATGATTTTTTAAGTCTTTGCTTATTCTATTTAATATAATCATTGTCGATTTATTTGGGGTCGTAAATAACGAATATGAGTTCAGACTTTTAAAATTCAAAATGGCGAATCCAATATGGCGACAAATTTAAATTTAAGATTTTTTAGATGTTAAAACTGATCACTGTTGCCAAGTTGGAGGTTTTCCCGCTAAATCTAGAGCTTTTTGTTTGGATTTAGCGGGGGAAATTTGGTTTTAGCGGGAATGGTGCTTTAGCGGGAAAATCTAGCGCTTTTCGTTTGGATTTAGTGGGAAAAATTTAGAGGTTTTTTTCCAATTTTTCTTTTTTTTTCAATCAAAATCGCCAAGTTTGTCGAATTTCAGCGCTTTTTTTTGTAACTTAGCGGGAAAATTTTATATTTTCCCGCTAAATTTTTTCGGCGGTTCTTGTGCTTTTTTAGTGAGAAGTCATTTTTTGTAGAAAAAAATAATTTGGAGGTTTTTTTTAAAATTTTGATTTTTTGGCAATCAAAAATGCCAAGTTTTTCAGTTTTTAGCGCTTTTTTCGTAATTTAGCGGGAGAATTTTAAATTTTTCCCGCTAAATTTATTTTTGGCGGTTTCTAGCGCTTTTTTAGTGAAATTTAGAGGTTTTTGGTTAAAAATAGTTGGCAACAGTGAAACTGATTTTGGAATTAAAGATTTCAAATTCAAAATGGGGGATATAATATGGCGGATATGCTTTTGTAATAACAGGTAAATCCCTGTTTAACGAATCTCGATTTAACGAATATTCGATATAACGAATGACCAAAATTTTAACACTGACTATCTTATTTAACGGATGTTTCAAAAATTTTACGCTCGATATAACGAACGCTTGTCATCGAAAAACATAAAAATCAGTTGAAAAATACCAAAAAAGTTGTTAGATCCAAACTCGCTACAAAGGAGTTTTTGAAATTATTAGTTTACAGAAACCAAAAATACCGTAATTTTGGTTTCAGTTAATTAATTTTGATTATTTCTTGAATAAAGACATTTTTTATGTTTAAAGTGTCAAAAGTTCACTGTTAACTTTGTTATTTTAATAAAAAAATACCAAAAAAACCTTCGGGATATAACGAATCTCCCGATATAACGAATGGGTCTAACATTATATCATTCGTTTATCGAGCTTTGCCTGTATTAGCTAATTGAACTTAAATTAATAATTTTCTATGTATTTAGGGTCGGTAATAACGACAATGAGCTCAGATTTTTTAAATTCAAAATGGCGGATCCAATATAGCAACATATAAAATATTAAGTTTTTTTCTGTGTTATCTGTTTGGGACAAAAACTTTGATTTTGATGGCTTTCGGATGCCAAATCTGATTTTAGAATAGAATACTCAAAATTCAAAATAACGGATCCAATACGGCGGACAAGATATTTAACAAGATAACCTATTTTCCTAATACCAACACAATGCATTGCAGTAGTAGGGGGAATCCCCTCAGTGTTGGCTCAAATTAAAAAAATATATTTTGGATTAATGTTTCAAAATATCACTATAAGAGCTCAGATATTTTGAAATCCATATGGGGGATCAAAAATGTAAGACACAGCTTTTAAAAAATGTACAATATTTACATTTACCGTTTTAGTTGAATTGTTGCTTTTAATGATATATTTTCATAAAAAAATATTATTCCTATCTGTGACATCTTTATCGTGATATAAAAAAGGTTAAAAAATGCATTTTTGATGTTTTTCGATACACGATCAAGATGTCACAGATATGAATAATATTTTTTTATGAATATATATCATTAAAAGCAACATTACAACTAAAACGGTTGCTTGTCAAAACTAAAAAAAAAATTTTTTTTAAAAATTTTTACTGTAGGACCCCAAAAGCTCTAAATTTTTTTTTTTCGAAAAAATTTTTTAGAACTGAAAGCCTCATCCCACCAAAATCAAATTTTTTGTCGTGAATAAGCTAACCAAGTAATATTATAATTAATAACAAAAAAATTAAAAATCAAAAAAAAAAAATTTTGGTTTGTATGGAAAAATGATTTTTAAGGCCCCGTTCTTTAAGGCCCCGTCGCGTAGGGAAGGCGTGGTCGTAGGGGCGTAAAATTTTTCCTGAGTTATTTTTTAGTCAAAAGGAAAAAAATGAGGGGGTACCGTCTCAACATTTCCAACATTTCCAAAATAAGGGACACTCTAATGTACAAATAATACTACTTGATAACAATTTCATAAAAAATGTTTAAAATGCTATCGCCAAAATATGCCCGCTTAAATGCGTTCCCAGCTTAAATGTTTAGCACTAGAGATTGACGCTGGTCATGTGAATTACACGTAATCAAAAGTGAGCGTAATTAAAATTTTTTGTTCGTGAGTGATAAGTGAGGGAGACATTTTTTGCGTGAGTGTCATTTTTTTGAGTGAGTCAAAATTATTTAATTGTATTGTTTCAATTTTATTTTAAGTTTTCACAATTTTTTTCGTGTTTTAAATGTTTAGCGTGAGTCACACGTAAGTGGTATTTTGTTTACTCACTTAAATAGTGAGTAAGTGTGGGAGAAAAAAAAGATTAAGTAAATTATGTTTTTTTTTTGTTGGCGTGAGTTTATGTGAGTGAAAATTCACTCACGTGCCATATCCAGTTATCAAGCCAATGTTATCAAAGTGGAAAATTTTGTATAAGAAGTTTTTTTTGTGTGTAGTGTGGTTTGTTTGGGGTTACAAGTATAACTGGGGCGATTCCTTTAAAATTTGGAATGATGATTTGGGAATACAAAATAAGTTTACATAGAAAATTTAGAAGGGATACCTATTAAAATTCGTTTATTAGAGACATTTAAGCCAAATTCAAAGGGGACTTTTGTATAGGGACTAGGTCTTAGCATGAACCGATTTATTCCAATTTCAATAGGCTTTCAATTTCAGAAAGATCGATTGAAAATTGCAACCTGTATTTTGTGCGGAAGTTTAGATGGACGGACGGACGGTCATCGCATAATCAACTGAGAAAGTTATTCTGGTTGAGTTGATACTTGAGTATACTTGAAGCCAGGTCTAGGATTAATATTTCAGGATTTATTCCAATTTCAATAGGCTTTCAATTTCAGAAAGATCGATTGAAAATTGCAACCTGTATTTTGTGCGGAAGTTTAGATGGACGGACGGACGGTCATCGCATAATCAACTGAGAAAGTTATTCTGGTTGAGTTGATACTTGAGTATACTTGAAGCCAGGTCTAGGATTAATATTTCAGGTAGTTGCAAACATCACCACAAAGTTATTATACCCTGTACCACAAAGTGGTGTAGGGTATAAACACTATAAAGAAACCAAGAAAGTTAAGGAATCAAAGTCTTAGTATATTTGAATTTTATTCTAGCAGAATCTGAGAATGCCAAAGAGTATAGACTATGCTATGTCACATAAAGTTTATTCCAACTGTGTGTGGTGATTCACAACCATTAGTTTTCTGTCCAAGTCCTACATCAAATTTAAAATCGATATTTTATGTTAACATCTCTGGATTTCACTTGTCGAATGCACCATCCAATATTCAAACTCAAATCCAAATAACAATAATAATTTCCCCTCCATTTCAAAATTTAATTAGTTTATCCACAAATCTTATTATAATAGTCTATTCAATATTCAAATATGTGCTGTTGTATAAAACTTGACAATTTGCTGATTAATGGCTATTACTCAATTGGTTCTTAAGTGTAACATCCTTTCACCAAATGCTCAATATATCATTCTGTACATTATCAACGTATAACAAGCATATTGTTATTGTACTATGCATGTAGTGCACTAAAGGATACTATCATTATAAGCCATTTTATGGTGCCATTGATTACAACAGATACACTGGAAAATTAATATGTGTGTGCGTACAACTGATGACTGTCCCAGAGGTGTTAAAACAATTTTTAAAGTTTTTCAACAATTTGGGGGGGGGAGGCGTGGGAAGCAAGCGTCGGGATAACTTTCTCCTTGTGGTAAATGTTAACACATATTTATAAAATATTTGCGTTTAGGTAATGCAATTTGATTATTATTTATATTATTTTCATATAAACGCCCACAAAAAGGGGCGTAATGTAAAATTTCTTTGCCTAATTCAATTTGGCTAAAGTAAAAAAAAATGTAGGTTTTCAAAAGTGGTTTTAGTTGTTTTTTTTTTTTTTTTTTTTTTTTTTTTTTTTTTTTTTTTTTTAAGATATTTATTTAAGATATTAATATTTACAAGTTCAATATAATGCCTCAGCGCCGATATAGGCTTTATAGAGGCTTAAAGGCAACCAACTATTTACATATTATATTATATTACATAAAAAAAGATTTATCACAAAAGTATTATAATACAAATTATAAATTGAGATATAAAATTTACAGAAAAAAAAAAATTGAAAGTAAACTAATAATTTCAAAATTTAATATCAATTTGTAAGAAGTATTTCTAAATTTTGGTGCAAATAATGCTTTAGATTTGTTTTAAAAGTTGATAGAACTGAAATGTCTTTTAAATAATCCGGTAACCGATTGTACTCAATTGGTCCAGAATACCCGATGCGTTGCTTAGTCATCTCCAGACGACATCTTACCACATTTAAATTCATCGCTTGTCTTGTGTTTCTGTTAGTATGAGCAAAGTTTTGGTTAAACTGGATTGTGTGAGAACCAATACCTTTCAAACATTTAAAAATATATAATAATAATTGTTGTTTGTAAATACCACGTGCAGGAAGGGTTGTTTTAGCGTAATTCTTGTAAAGATTTACTGTACTAAACCGTATTGGAAGATTGAAAACTATCTTTAGTGCTTTATTTTGAGCCGATTGTAAAGATTTCAGAGCAGTATTTACTTTGTAGCCATATATTGTAGGAAGGTATGTCAAATAAGAATGTACAAGTGATTGATAAAGCAACATTTTAGTTTTCACATTTAATTTATTTTTAAATTTATAAAGAATTCCAATTCCGGCTGAAATTTTTGATTTTATATTATTTATATGATTATCCCACACAAGGTTGTGATTGAGAGTTATCCCAAGGTACTTAACACTTCTTGACTCTGTTATTACAGCACCATCAACGTGCACGCTCAGAAGTTCATCACTGCTGCTAATATGTGGCTTAAACCTTATAAAATTTGTTTTTTCGCATTCAAAACTAACTTGTTTAACCTAAAAAATTCTGACAAAATCGCAGCGTCATATTCAATATGCGTTTGGAGTACCTGTTGGTGGTTATAATTATAAAAAAGACTTATATCATCAGCAAACATAAACAATTTACCATTAAATTTTATGTTTTTTAAATCATTTATAAAAATTTTAAATAATAGTGGGCCAAGTACACTGCCTTGAGGAACACCACACATAACATTTAGTTCACTACTTTTGGATTCGCCAATCTGAACGAATTGCTTCCGGTTCTTTAAATAATCATCCAATAATGCAATAGATTTATCAGTTAGTCCAATATAATATAGTTTTTTTAACAAAATGTTGTGGTCCACTAAGTCGAAAGCTTTTGATAAATCAAAAAACATTCCTGCTACTCCCTTAAAACCAGCATCAAGACCATTACAAACATAATCTATTACATTTACCACAGCTTCACCCGTTCCAGTACCCTTTTTAAAACCATATTGCCGATTAAATAATAAATTATTATTTTCAAGATAATCAGACAGTTGTTCGAATATAACTTTCTCAAATATTTTGTCAATAATTGATAGAATAGAAATTGGTCTAAAATGTTCGACTCTATTTGCACCTTTACATTTTGGAATAGGAATAATCTTATGAATTTTAAGCACAGTAGGATATTTTTCCTCTTCAATCATCCTATTAAAGATATTGGTAATTATCTCTGTAACGGCTTCCTTACGCATTAATAGCATCTTTGTATTGATATTATCGTATCCAGGACTTTTGTTTTTCTTCAAGCAATCTAAAATCTGTTCAACCTTAACCTTTTCTATTGGTTCAATATTAAAACTACTATTGGCAGGTACTAATGTTCTAAAAAAATTTACATCATCATTTAAATCTTGATGTAAGGATGAACGCGTTTCTTGCACCGATTCATAAAAAAAGTTGTTAAATGTAAACGCTTTTTCTTCATCTGAAGTAATAACAGTGGTATCGTTTGAAATTAATTCTGGTACTGTTTTTTTATTTTTTCCCAGTTGTTTATTGATAAATTCCCATGTTTTTCTGGAGTCACCATTACATATTCTTATATTGTGTTCATAATAATCATTCATTAACTTTTTACTACAACATTTTATTATTTTGCTAATTCTCGAGAGACTTTCAGCAATAATTTTATTTTGCTTATTCTTTCTTCTAGCTTTTAGCAATTTGTTCTTATAGTTTATAAGCGATATTAATGAATCTGACATCCACGGACACATCTTATGTCGAATATTAAATTGCTTAGCAGATGTAGATGAACTATGTAAAACAGCTAACGATAAAGTGTCGATTAAGTTTTTACATTGTTCAGATGAACTACTAGAGCTTAAAACACGAAGATTATTATCTAGATATGAAGACAACTTAGCGTAATCTATGAGACAATTATTTTCAATAAATGTTTCGCGATGACAAAAATTAATTTTAAATCCACAAAATATGAAATTGTGATCTGCTATACTGTTCTGAATAGAGTTAATTGAAAAAGGTGTTGATAAGTTTGTAAATACACAATCTATACAAGAGTTAGTTTGAGGTCTTGTAATAAGGTTATGGCAAGAAGTTAAATCAAATTCAGTAAATAAATCTATCAAAAGTGTACCACATCTATTCATACATATCAAATCAATGTTGAAATCACCAACGAAAACGCACGGGTAACCTCGAACTTCTGAAAGCACGGTTTCCATTTTTTTTAAGAAAGAACTTATAGAACATTTTTGAGAACGGTAAAGGGACGTAATCACTAAGGGTATGTTATTTATGTTAACATCTAATAATGATATGCAGATTAAATCCAAAAAATTTTCACTTTGAGCAGCTAACACCCTGTATTTAAGTTTTTGGTTAATATATGGGGCATTCCATGCCAAATCACTCACTTTTAGGCCCGACCCCCTTCGATTAATTTTATTTTTGGATATGTTTTAGTACGTATTAAATGCAACTTCAAAATGGCGATTTTTTCCAAAAAATGAAAAAATTTAAATTTTCAATCAATTTTGACCAGTAAAAAATATAGATATATTAAAAAAAGATGGACCACATTTTGTTGGTAGTTAAATGTAGTTTTAGAAAAAAAAAATATGAAAAATTATTCGAAGTAATTATCACTTGTTTTTTATCGTATAAAAATTAAAATCAACTTTTTTAAAAAGTCCGAAACCTTCGATTTTTTTTTAAAAATGTCAAAAAATTCTACTCTAAATTACGCAACTTTTAAGTCATAATTCGAGATGTGATCGTAATTCGTTCTATTTTTATTCAAATTTTGAAAATTGCACTTTTTTTTTTTGACTCTGGTTTATTTTATATGGTGCTCTAAAAAAAATAATTTGGTAAATATTGACCGTAACTTCCCCTAGATATATTAACTTGGGTGTAAAAATACGTCTCAGAAAATTTTAGGATGATCGGACATGGGTAAGGCGTGCCGCATCGGCTTTGAAGTTTGAAAATCGGATTACAAGGGGAAATATGCATTTTTTTCTGTTTTCTTAATTTTTTTGGTATTTTAAGTTAATTTTGAATTCAAATGGTTACAGAATTGAAATGAAGAGTAAAATGTCTCTCTATTAAGGTCATAAAAACCGAAATCGGTTTAAAATCAGCCAAGTTATTACAACTTCCCCAGGCATCTAACGTGTGGCAGACAACTTGATTAATCAATACAATCCGATTTTTGAAATTCATTGAAATTTTCTACTGTAATAACATTTTTTTATTCTTCAAGTTCAAATGTTATTAGATGACAAGTATTTTTCATATTGTGTTTTGCTAACATTTTTTAAATTAGTGCTAAAAATGCCTGCATTTTCCACACCCTTTTGAAATCTCTATTTTAAAAAAAAAAATATTTTTTTTGTTTTAAAATTTGGAAAAGTCAAAAAAATATTACACTGAAACATGGATAATGAAAAAATGTTATTACAGTAGAAAATTTCAATAAATTTAAAAAAGGGCCTCGTATTTTTTAATCAAGTTGTATGGCACACGCTAGATGCCTGGGGAAGTTGTAATAACTTGGCTGATTTTCAGCCGATTTTAGTTTTTAGTACCTTATTAGAAAGGCATTTTACTCCACATCATAATTCTGTAATCACTTGAATTAAAACTTAACTTAAAATACCAAAGAAATTCGAAAACAGAAAAAAATGCATATTTTTCCTTGTAATCCGTTTTTTAAACTTCAAGGACCATGCTAAGCGCCTTACACATGTCCGATCGTCCCAAATTTTTGTGAGACGTATATTTACCTCCAAATGAATATATTTAGGGTAAGTTAGGGTCAGTATCTACCATTTTTTTTTTTTTGGAGCTCCATATAAAATAAATCAGAGCCAAAACATAAAAGGTGCAATTTTAAAAATTAAAAAAAAAATAGAAAGAATTGTGATCACATCTCGAGTTATGGCTTAAAAGTTGCATAATTTAGAGTAGAATTCTTATAGTTTTTTACAAATAAATCGAAGGTTTCGGACTTTTTCAAAAAGTCGATTTTAATTTTTATACGATAAAAAACAAGTGATAATTACTTCGAATAATTTTTTCACATTATTTTTCTAAAACTACATTTAAATACCAACAAAACGTTGTCCAACTTTTTTTTAAAATATCTATATTTTTTACTGGTCAAAATTGATTGAAAATTTAAATTTTTTCATTTTTTGGAAAAAATCGCCATTTTGAAAAATTGATTACTCAACACCAGCTTGGTATAAAAGGCTGAAAATTTGGCTGGAAGTTGCATTTAATACGTACTAAAACATATCCAAAAATAAAATTAATCGAAGGGGGTCGGGCCTAAAAGTGAGTGATTTGGCATGGAATGCCCCATATACAGAAGTTCCACCATAAGCATCACTTCTACAGCAATGTACAACATCAAATCCATCTATTGAATATAGATTAATACACTTTTGGTCGAACCAGGTTTCTTGGACAGCAATCACCTCAGGCATTACAGACATTTGACACAATTCAGCTTTAAATCTGTTAAATTTGTTTATGGACGAAATACTTCTTACATTTATTGATAAAATATTAAACGATTCTGTGAGAGAATTATCAATAAAAGAATTAAAAGAATTTAAGTTAGAAAAATACTTTGTATTCATAAAAAAAAAAATAATAAAATTTAAAACATTATGTATTATGTTTAATGGGGATATTTTTTTCTCCCTGGTCCGATTTTGTCCATTTATGAACTTACACTGCTTACACCGTCCGACAGCCAACATTAAACATGAACCGGATGATATACGTCAGAAAGTAGGGATCAAATGTAGTAAAACTGCATTTACAGTTTTTCATTTCGTGATCCTGTTTACTTTTAAAAGGATTTCAAACTTTTAAAGGATACAAAGGGTAAAATATTTGTAGTTGTCCTAGGATGACACTGGTGATGGCAAATGAAAAAGGAGGATCTCCACTAATTTTTCTTTTTTTTGTATTTTGCCATATCAGGATAAAAGAATGGGAATAAAGTCATTTGAAAATATTTTGTTAAAAATTTTAAATGATACATTTTTGAAAGGACGTAACTCACCTCCTTTTTCCTAATTTGAAAAACTAATAAAATTGAAAAATTAGGTGAGATCCTCCTCATTCATTTTCTATCACTAGTGGCATCCTATAACAAGCAAAAATATTAAAAAAATATTTTTTAAAATTTAATCATTTAAAATATTGAAGTCATTTTAAATGCAGTTTTACTACATTTTGACCCTGAAACAATTGACATTGCTAGTGATGGGATTCTACCCTTTATTTACCCGATGGGTAAGTACGTCATTTGAAATGAATATTTTTTTCAAAAATAAATACGTATATGGGGCATTCCATGTCAAATCTGACAATTTGAATTTTTTTATTAGATTTTCCCAATTTTTTTACAGTTTTTATAACCCTCAAAAAATTATGTCATTAACTGTTTGTAGTTTATTTAAAACGTTTTCCGTTTAGTCGTTTTTAAAAGAAAAAACATTTGTTTGATGTTCAGTTTTTATTAATGACTACTTCTGTCCCTTGTTTCAAAAATAACACACTTAAAAATAAAGACTTTCGTTAACATTTAATCTTTAAAGTCATATATTTTTGGTCTGTAAGTAAAAACTACTGATTATTCTTTAAATTTTTAATGATTTGTGTAAGTAATTTTTTTTTAAATTGTTGGTATTTTTTAATGAGATATCATTAATTTTTACCTACACAAGTAGGTTATTTTTTTGTGGAAAAAAAATTCAAAAAATGTTTTATAGAAATATAAAAACATGTTTCTATCAAGTGACTTTGACACGATGGGTAGAGTGTCTGTCCAGAATGTAGTTAATTGCGGGATCGATTCCCCAAAATTTTATTAAAAATTTTTAAAAAAATATTTCAATAGAAAATTGTAAAAAATAACCTACGAAATCATTAATTTTTAATGTTTTCGTAGGTTATTTTTTTGGAATTTATTGGTAAAAATAACAGAACTATCATTAATTTTTAATGTTGTAGTAGGTAAATTTTTTCGAACTTGTTGGTAAAAAAGAATGAAAAAAACGTAGTGTTTTAGCCCCTTATTCATATTCAAATTTGAACACTTTATAACAGGTTTATAAAACAGATTTCCATACGAAATTCGTTTTAAAAACCTGTTATAAGTTTGTTAATTTCAATATGAATAAGGGCCTTAATGTTTAATGTTATTTATTTTAGAAAATTTTGTCAACAGTAAAAAATAAATGTTGATGTTTGTTAAAACAAATGAATAATTACTGGGATGGTTTCCAATTGTTTATTCACTGGTTTGAGTGTGTTTTTCATTTGTTTTTGCCTACAAAATATTTTGAGCGAACCCTTCGAAAACTCCTTCGTAAATTTTACTTTTTAGACAAAAAACTGCTTTTTTCAAAAGAGCACATTTTCGAAAAACAAGTACTTGTTTTTCTAAAAAAGTACTTTTTTTAGAAAAATAATATTTTTTTTAGAAAAAGTACCTTTTTAGAAAATAGTATCTTTTTTTGGAAAAAGTACCTTTTTTTAGAAAAAAGTACTTTTTTTTTAAAACGTAGTAACCAATGTACTTTTTTGTCTAATAAAATTTTTTTCTAAAAATTACTTTTTTTTTAAAAGTACTATATTTTCTTAAATTATACTTTTAGGAAAAAAGTACCATTTTTTGTAAATAAGTTTTTTAGAATATAATACATTTTTTGGAAAATTATACTTGTTTTTAAAACAAAGTATTTTTTTTGCTAAAAAAGTAGTAAACAATTTACTTTTTTAAAAAATAATTTTTTTCTAAAAATTACTTTTTTTTTAAAGTACTATATTTTCTTAAATAATACTTTTAAGGAAAATAGTACCATTTTTTCTAAATAAGTTTTTTAGAAAAAAATACTTTTTTAGAAAAAAATACTTTTTTAGAAAAAAATACTTTTTTAGAAAATGATACTTTTTTTTAAAAATACTTTTTTCTAAAAAGTACTATATTACTTTTTTTAGAAAACCATAATTTTTTTTTTTTTAAAAGTACTTTTTTTTAGAAGAAAGTACTTTTTGTTAAAAAAGTATTTAAAAATTTACTTTTTTAAAGAAGTACTTTTTTGTCTAATAAGAAATTTTTTTCTAAAAATTACTTTTTTTTTTCTAAAAAGTACTATTTTTTCTTTTTAAAGTACTATATTTTCTTGAATAATACTTTTTAGGAAAAAAGTACCATATTTCACCGTCCGACACACTTTTGTACACATGGACCGGACCCGAAAATTCTGAAAGTAGGGCAAAAAAAAAAAAAAATACCCGTGTCTCCCAGTTTTTCTAGATCAATTCGCGTTTTCGCGAAAAACGCAAAAAAAAAAAAAATACATGTAAAAAAAATGTTCGCTTTTCAGAAAGTGGGGCTCAAAATAGCATTCTTTTGTTTCCCGGTTTTTCTATCTCAATTCGCGTTTTCGCGAAAATGCATTTTTTTTTACACACTTGAAAAATTTTACTGCATTCCGAAAATAGGGCTTAAAATAAAATATTGTTCTAGTTTTTCCATATAAATTCACGAAAAATGCAATTTTGAAAAAATGTATTGCATTATTTTTTATAAATATAAAACATAAATATTAGAGCTTTGCGCGTGAGTGATTTTTGACTCACACTCACTCACGCTCACGACATTAATTTTTGAATCACGCATACTCACTCACGAGCATATTTTTTCTACTCACACTCACTCACAATCACGTGAGTAAATTTAAAACAACTCACACTCACGTGCACTCACGCAAGCTTCACTCACACTCACATTGACTCGCACTCACGAAAATTTCAAAAACTATAATTTCAAAAATCTTTCAAAAATTTTCAGCAAAATTTACAGTTCAGCGAAATTTTACATTTTTTTTGCTTTTTTTTTGGGAAAAAATCATAAATTAAGCCAAATTTTAATATTTTTTTTGTTGCTTTTTTGGTACAATAGGAAATATAAAGAGAAAATAATTCACGCAAACTCACGCAAAAAAAACGACTCACGCACACTCACTCACGCAAAAATCTTACTCACGCACACTCACTCACGCAATTTTTTTCTCCACTCACACTCACTCACAATCACGTGAGTAAAATTGAAATCAGTCACACTCACGCGTGATTCACGTGAATCACGCTCTAATCTGCTCATGTTCCCATCTCTAATAAATATTCATGATTTACAGTAGAATTACGGTTCTTATACAAAAATTGCTAAAAATAAAATTCTCGTGTCTCCCAATGTAGTATGTATCTATTCGCGTTTTCGCGAAAATGCATTTTTTTGCACACTTAAAAAAAATTTACTACATTCGAAAAGTGGGACTAAAAATAAAATATTCACCAAATTTTTTTTAAATTAAAATTAAATTAGCTGGAAAAACTCTGATACATGGGAAATTTCTTTTTAACTCTGCTTGAAATTTTGCGAGTGTGCTAAAAAGAACAAAATATTTTTTTTACAAATTTGCGAATTGATATGAAATAACTGACAATGAGTCATAAATGCTTAGATTTAAACCCAATTTTTTTTTTTAACAGTGCAAAAAAAAAATTTTAGCGTTTTTCGCGAATACGCGAATTGATCGCGAAAACCTGAGAGACACTGGTGTTTTTTTTCAACCCCACTTTCTGAATAGCATAATTTTTTTTCTATTGTGAAAACTTTTTTTTTTGTTGCATTTTTCGCGAAAACGCGAATTGATCTAGAGAAACTGGGAGATACGGGTATTTTATTTTTGGCCCAACTTTCCGAATTTTCGGGTCCGGTTCATGTGTACAGCCAAAAGTTGCAATTTGTTGGACGGTGTTTTATAAATAAGTTTTTTAGAAAAAAGTACTTTTTGTAGAAAAAAATTTTAAGAAAAGTACTTTTTTAGAACAAAGTACTCTTCTGTTAAAAAAAAGTATTAAAAAATTTACTTTTCAAAAAAACACATTTTCTAAAAATAAGTACTTGTTTACTACTTTTTTCTAAAAAAGTACTTTTTTCGAATAAAAGTACCTTTTTCTAAAAAAGTTGTTTAAAGTACTTTCTTTAGGAAAAGTACTTTTTTTAGAAATATTATATTTTTTTTAGAAAAAGTTCCTTTTTAGAAAAAGTACTTTTTTTAGAAAAAAGTAATTTTGTTAGAAAATGATACTTTTTTTGAAAAAAAAAGTACTTTTTTGCTAAAAAAGTAGTAAACAATTTACTTTATTAAAAAAGTACTTTTTTGTCTAATAAGATTTTTTTTTAAATTTTTTTTTTTTTAAAGTACAATATTTTTTTTTAAATAATACTTTTTAGGAAAAAAGTACAATTTATTCTAAATATGTTTTCTAGAAAATACTATCTTTTTTTGGAAAAAGTACCTTTTTTTAGAAAAGTACGATTTTTTTAGAAAATTTTTTAATACTCTTTTTAACAAAAAAGTACTTTTTTGCTAAAAAAGTAGTAAACAATTTACTTTTTTAAAAAAAATTATATTTGTCTAAAAATCACCTTTTTTAAAGTTCTATATTTTTATAAATAATACTTTTTAGGAAAAAAAGTACCATTTTTTCTAAATAAGTTTTTTAGAAAAAAGTACCTTTTTTTAGAAAAATGTACTTTTTTTAGAAAATGTCAATTTTTCTAAAAAAATATACTTTTTTGCTAAAAAAGGAGTACACAATTTACTTTTTTAAAAAAGTACTTTTTTGTCTAATAAGAATTTTTTTCTTAAAATTACTGTTTTTTCAAGTATGTACTATATTTTCTTAAATAATACTTGTTAAGAAAAAAGTACCATTTTTTCTAAATAAGTTTTTTAGAAAAAAGTATCTTTTTTTGGAAAAAGTACCTTTTTTTAGAAAAAAGTACTTTTTTTAGAAAATTATACTTTTTTTAAAAAAAGTACTTTTTTGATAAAAAAGTAGTAAAAAATTTACTTTTTTAAAAATTACTTTTTGTCTAAAAATCACTTTTTTTTATTAAATAATACTTTTTAGGAAAAAAGTACCATTTTTTCTAAATAAGTTTTTTAGAAAAAAGTACTTTTTTAGAAAATGATTCTTTTTTTTTTAAAAAAGTACTTTTTTTTAGAACAAAGAACTTTTTTGTTAAAAAAAGTATTAAAAGTTTACTCTTTTAAAAAAGTACTTTTTTGTCTAATAAGAATTTTTTTTCTAAAAAGTACTATATTTTCTTTTTAAAGTACTATATTTTCTTGAATAATACTTTTATTTTTTTTTAAAGTACTATAATTTCTTGAATAATACTTAGAAAAAAAAGTACAATTTTTTTAAATAAGTTTTTTTAGAAAAAAGTACTTGTTTCAGAAAATGATACTTTAAAAAAAAAATACTTTTTTTAGAACAAAGTACTTTTTTGGTAAAAAAAGTTGTAGAAAATTTACGTTTTTGTCTAATAAGAAATTTTTTTCTAAAAATTACTTTTATTTTTCTAAAAAGTACTATAATTTCTTAAATTATATTTTTTAGGAACAAAATAGAATTTTTTCTAAATAAGTACTTCTTCCTCAAAAAGTACATTTTTGTCTAAAAGGTGATATAGACTTTTCTAAATTAGTACTATTTTTCCAAAAAAGTGATACTTTTTCTAAAAAAAAAAACACTTTTTTCCTAAAGAAGCACTATTTTTTCTAAAAAAATTTGTTAGTTAGTAAACTTTACATACAAAATTGGTTCAGTGAAACAATACTATATTCCCAGCAAAAATAAATCGAGATTTTGGCGACACAGTATCTTTTTATAGCATACCGAAGCGCATCCAAAGAGCCCTTTTGAGGACGTAAAGATTTTTTGTATAAAACTTAAAATATAAAATTATATTTTGAGAAAATTTCACACACACAGAAAAAATTTGAAACGAATTTCAATCAACAAAAACGCGGATTCAATCAATTTTTTGATTGAAATTCCTCCAATTAAGAAAATTGTTATACCAATCATCAAATTGTAGGTAATTGATTGAAAATTTTTTCAATCAAAAATTTTTTCGATTTTGATCAAAAATTTGATCAATTTTTTATTTAAAGTGAATCAAAATAATGATTGATTTAACAAATGAATTGTAAGGTTATGACAGAATTATCAAAAAATTCATCTTTTTTACTTTCCTATATGTTCCAAACAAAAAAAAAAGTAAAACCCGATTATTTTGTATATTTTTGAATTATTCTATTCAAATAAATTAAACCGAAAAAAATTTAGTATGTTGAAAATAATTTCAATCAAAACATTGATTGACTTATTTAAATTTTGTTGATCAATAAATTTAATTGAAAATTTTTAACCAATAATTTTTTGTGTGCATGCTTTCCTTTTAAATATATTTAACACTTTTTGAATAAAAAACCATGAGTTTTGGACAAAGACACATGATCCCACTGCATCATTATTGCGCATTAATCAGCACTGCAAAGAGTGCTTCAATCATAGCATCTTTAACACATTTTGAATGAAAAAAAAAAATTGAGTACACCATTTCCACTTTAGTTTTAGAAAATACAAGTTATATTACAAAAAATGTCCAATCATATTTTAGACTCTCCAATTATATTTAAAAATGTCCAATTATATTTCAAAAATTTCCAATATAATTGAAAATTTTTGAAATGTAATTAAACATTTTTTGGTTATAAATGGTAATATCTGAAATATAAATGGAAGTTTCTGAAATATAATTTGAAATTTTCGAAATATAATTGGAAATTTTTTAAATGTAATTAGATCTCTTAGGCGACATTTCTTCCAAATGCATGCAGGATGTCAACTGATTTTCAGAATTAGTCAATTGTATTTAAGATTTTCAAATTGTATTCAGAAATAGTCATTTGTATTTCAGATTTTGTAATTTGTATTTCAGAAGTAGTCAAATGTTCTTCATCTTTATTCTGCTTAAATAGTTCTAAAAAGTTAGAGCCCAGTCACAATTGGCACCACCGACGACGAACCACTGCGAAAGAGAGAGCGACACATTAAAATTAAGCGACAGACGACCGGACACATTTTATAAAGAAAACGACGCTCATATCAGTCACACATCAATTTTTTTTCTTTTGTTATCCTATAAAAGCAGGTATACAATGTTTCTTGTGTGCAACACACACACAATATATTAACTCCAATTGGAAAAATTAGCATATTTTGATGAACATATGGCAACGCTACTTGATACAAATTTGAGAAAAATGAGAGGGTGGTGAGAGAGTACTACAAAAATAGAATAGAATCTATTCTAGCGGCAGTGTGGTCGACCACAAAGCGATTTTTTGCTTTTCATACAAAATGTATGAAAACATTTTGTGGTTACCGAATGTGGTGCCAATTGTGACTCGGCTCTTACATGAATTCACTGCATCTTTTTAGCGATTTTTTCAGCTCTCTAAAGAGATGTGAATTCAGAGCATCTTAAGAGCGCTTTTTCGGTGTATCCAACTAGCGCTTTAAAGTGTGACATCGCCTTAGAGAATCATGCATGAATTCAGCAGGTTTGGATGCGCTCCTTCACTCGAGTTTCCTTTCCAAAAGCTGCTGCCAGTTCAGCAAAATTTCTGCTGGGTTCTGTGATATCTTAACGGTCCTAGAAAACCTTGATTTTTCTCCTGCAAAAAGTCTTAACAGATTTCAAACAGACATTTTACTGTATGCAATTGTTATAATTGATTACATTTAACAATGCATTTTATTTGTTTTTGGAGGGAGTTTGGAGGACATATCCTCAATATTTAAGGCTTATTGATTTATCTGATTATATGCATTTTATGTTTGAGGGCAAATTAATTAGTTTTAATATCATTGAAATGTGTGTATTTAAACTGGTAGTGGATGCAAAAGGGCTTACAATTTATAATGGTAGGCTAATTTTTAAATTGTATTTATATAATCCTTTTAAAGGCAATTGAAAAAGTTGAAATGTTTATGTAATACATAAGATAACAACAATATTGAGAAATGGTTGGAATCAAGGAAAGGTGATTGCTTCAACGGAATTATCTGTGGGTGAATTATACAAATGTACACTCAAATAAAAAAAAACTTGTAAAGTTACCAAAAAATATCGTGATTTTACGCGGCTATTCTCGTAAAATAGGAGGTAGGTAAATAACCAATTTTATTGGTAAAAATATTGTTTTAAACCCGGAAAAATAAAAGAAAAATGGTAAACTAACAAGAAAAAATGGTAAACTAAAATTGTAAATTTACAAAAAAAAATTTTTGTTAAACAGCATAAATCCTCGCAATAAAATCATTTTTGTAAAAGAACTGTTTTTTTTTTGTAAATTAACTAGAATCCTCGTAATAAATTTTTAAAAATTTTGTCAACTTTTTTTTTTAAATATTATTCAATAAAAAAAAACAAGTAAGAAAATTATAGTCGGTCAAGACCGACCATATAATACCCTACACCAGAGTTTCCCGGAAAATGGGTCCCAAGTTCAAACATGGACTGATTAGATCTATATTTTGTCAAATCTTTAATAAGTGTAAAACAGCACGCACTAATCAAATTTGAGTGGAATAGGCTTCTTTTTGTTGACAATTAATTGCTTCAACTGAATATCGGCCGAAATTTCCACATGGGACCTAAGTCCAAAAATGGTCCGATGATAATTAGATTTGATAAGGTTTTTAAAGTACGCGTTTAACATACACAAACAGAATTTTAATTAAAAATTTTTTATTTTCATGAAATTTGAGAGATTTATTTGAAAATCGGGAAGGTGTTTTGTATGGGGGCTACAAGAAGAACTGGTCCGATTTCCTTAAAATTCAGAATGGTGATTTGTGTGGATAAAACATGATTACCTGCCAAATTTCGAAAAGATACCTATTAAAATGCGGCTATTAGAGTCATTTGAGCCAAAACTTAAGAGGACCTTTGTATGGGGGCTGGGTCTAAATATGGACCGATTTTTTCCAATTTTAATAGGCTTCGTCCTTGGACCAAAAGAGGCTTAAGTTTAAAATTTCAAGTCAATTGATTAAGAATTGCGACCTGTATCGTGTTTACACCGTTTACATGGACAGACGGACGGACGGACGGACGGACAGACGGACGGACGGACGGACATCGCTAAATCGACTCAAAAAGTGATACTAAGTCGATCGGTATACTTAAAAGTGGGTCTAGGACCAATATTTCGGGTAGTTACAAACATCAGCACAAACTCATTATACCCTGTACCACAGTGTGGTGTAGGGTATAAAAATTTCCGGGAAAATTAAAAAAAAATAGAAAATTTACAAAAAAAAATGTTTTTTTTTTTTTTTTTTTTTTTGTTAAACAACATAAATTCTCGTTTAACATAATTTTTGCAAAATAACAGTTTTTTTTTGTAATCCTCGTAATAAAAACTTTGTTGTAAAATTACAGTTTTTTTTTGTAAAATAACAGCTTTTTTGTAAATCAACTCGAATCCTCGTAATAAAAACTTTGTTGCAAAATTACATTTTTTTTTTGTAAAATAACCTTTCAAAATGGTAGAATACAATTACGAAAATGAATTTGTAAAATTACCAATAAAATTGTAGTTCTCGTTTGAGCAAAGTACAAGATTTTTTGTTAAAAACAAGGAAAATTGTTAAATATTGGTAGAATGGGATTACAAGGCATTTTACCAGGCGTTTTACCAGTTTTTTTGAGTGTAAGAGTAAATGCCTTTTTTACGTTGAACCAACACTCAGGGAATGCCCCTACTAATGCGGTGCATTATGTCGATATGAGGAAAATAGGTTGTGAGGAGGAGGACGGAGAGAGTAGTATTTGTGAACATTTGTCTTGAATTTATCTGTATTAAATAAATCTGGAAAGATTTCCGTGGGGAGTTTATAATGCGATGTGAAATAAAACTTGACAATCTCCAACAAACAGAAAAGTTCTCTACTAGAGGACCGACACTCAAAAAATTATGTTACACTCAAAAAAAAAAACTTATAAAATTACAAGAAAAACTTGTAACTTTTTTTTGTTTGCTAACTCCTATTTGACAAAAAATCCTAGTAATTTTACTAGTATTTTACCAATAATTTTACAAAGTTTTTACCAATAAAATTGTAAATTTACAAATTTTTTGACACGATAAAATTTACAAAGAGGTTTCGCAATTTTACTAGATTTTTTACTACCTCCTATTTTACGAGAATTCCTAGTAAGTTTACAACCTTTTTACCAATCATTTTGTAATTTTACAAGCTTTTTACCAATAAAATTGTAAATTTACAGTTTTTTGGCGCAATTAAAATTTCAAGGAACTGTCGTGAATTTACTAGATTTTTTTTTTGTAAAACTATCCTGGAAATTTGTAAAATTACAAAAAAAATTGTAAAATTACAAAAAAAATGTGAAATTTCGATTTGTTAAAAAACAAGGAAAACTGTCAAATATTGGTCAAATGGGATTACGAGACTTTTTCTACACTCAAAAAACAAAAAACTGTAATGTTAGCAAAAAAAGCTTGTAAACCTACAAGAAAATTTGCTGATTTTTAACCCACAATTTTTTTGGTAAAGTTAGCAAAATGTTTTGTCAAAAATTAGTTAACTGCATTTTTTTTTATTTCAACTTACAAGGGAAGTCTCCCTGGTGTCACCCTCCGATCTTTATGAAATTTGGATATGTTGTTAAAAACGAAAATTAATTTGATACTTATTTTTTTTTAGCGGCCCAAACTCATTTTTAGGGGGGGGAGACGATTTGTATGGGGGGAAATTTACCTTTTTCAGTTTTTTATGATTTACGCCTATTTAAACAAAATTAATATAGGCATGTGTGGTATAAGATTAAAGGTATTAAAAATTCCTAGCTTGTGGTGCTAACAACGGTCGAAACAAATTCATATTTTTCGACTTATTAACAAAAAAAAAGTTGTGCATGCTTGGACACTAAAGGTGTCCTAACGACTAAGGTAATTTTTCAAAATCACTTTTTAATACGTGGTAGGGTCCTAAATTGTAGTTTTGTATCTAAAAATGAGTGAGCCAAAATTTGGAGACAATCGGATAAAAATAACTCGTGCCGAAAATGGATTGAAGTTTTGGGACACTCTTATCTGATGAAAAAACACGTTTTTTCTAGTTTTTTGAAAAATATTGGTATATGCTATTTTTTGTTAATTTTTTTGTTAAGTAATATGAAAATGGTAATAAATTACCTTTCCAAAAAGCTTAAAGAAATTCAAATCGGATGAAAAATAAGCATTTTACGCATACATGCCCCAGACCATTGCATGGTTTTTAAAGCCAAAATTTGAAAATTTTCAAAATTTTTAGGAAAAAAATAAAAAAAATTAAATTTTACTTTATAATTATATTAAATACATGTTATAGATAAAAACTAACAGATATGGTAGTCTAACTTTTTTTTCATTTGGCGTGGGTAGTGATATAATTTCCGCGGATTCCAAAGAAAATGAGTTTTTCTAAAATAATTTAGCAAATATGGGAAACAATTTTCTGTATTGTATTATACGAAGTGAAATACATAAATTCTGTAAATTTTTTGAGAATTCGGGCATCTTTAACCCCTTTTCATCGAGGTGAAATGACAAATTTGAGACGTTATACATTTCTATAATACAAAATATCTGCATATATCCGATTTCTCAAAAGTTACAGAATTTACGTTTTACACTTCGATCCGCACAATAGAGCACAAATTTTCAAAAATTTGCTTAATTATTGTAGAAAAACGCATTTTATTTGGAATCCGCGGAAATTTTATCACTACCCGCGCCAAATAAAAAAAAAACTTGACTACCATATCTGCTATTTTTAATCTTAAACATGTTTTCAATTTGATCATAAAGTAAAATTAAATTTTTACTATTTTTTTGCCTAAAAATTTTGAAAATTTTGAAATTCTGGCTCTAAAAACCATACAATGGTCTGGGGCATGTATGCGTAAAATGCTTATTTTTCATCCGATTTTAATTTTATTATTCGTTTTGAAAAGGTAATTTAGTACCATTTTCATATTATTTCACAAAAAAATTAACAAAAAATACCAAATACCAATGTTTTTCCAAAAACTAGAAAAAACGAATTTTTCGTTCTTATAAGAATGTCCCAAAACTTCAATCCATTTTCGGCACGAGTTATTTTTAGCCGATTGTCCCCAAATTTTGGCTCACTCATTTTTAGATACTAAAGAACAATATAGGACCCTACCAGGTATAAAAAGGTGATTTTCGTTTTTAAGGACACCTCTATTGGACACGTTCTTAGCACACGTAGATAGGTTTAACAAAGACCTTTCATTTGGTATGCAACACGACTACACTCAAAATAATAACTCTGTAAAATAATCTGTAAAATGACTGTAATCTCAATTCAACAGATATTTGACAGAGTTTTCTGTCAAAATACAGATTTAAAGAAAATACTTTGTATTTTGTTGTGACAAAAAAACAAAGAGTCATCTGTTATATTACTTTTTACTTCGTAATCTTAATTTTACAGATAATTAACAGAGTTTTCTGCTAAAATACAGACCTAAGCAAAATACTTCGTATTTTTTATAACCAAAAAAATTTTCTGTTTTGAGTAGTTTTTGTTACCAAACATCAAAATTTTATCTGTATATTTTTATTTTTTGAGAAAAAGTTTAAATAGTAGCAAAAAAAGTTATCAAAAAAAATTTTTCAGAAATTTTATAAAAATTTTACAAAATAACATGCATTTAACTAAACTCTGTAAATTTACAGAGTTTTTTCTGTATTTTTTTTTGCATCAAATGTATTTTACAAATACATATATGTAAATTTACATAGTTTTCTTTGCTAAATGGTGGTTTATTTAACCAATATTTTACTAGAAACTCTGTAAATTAACAGTTATTTTTTGTCCAAAGCATTTTACAGAGTTTAATAGTAACATTACAGAGTTTTCTCTGTAAAAAAGCTTTCATATTTAACTAATATTTTACTACAAACTCTGTAAATTAACAGTTTTTTTTGTCAAAATCATTTTACAGAGTTTTTTAGTAAAATTACCTAGAAATGTTGTTAGCTGGAAAAGTATGGTGTACTCTGTTAAATTAGCAGAGTTTTTCTGTAATTTAACAGAGTTATTATTTTGAGTGTAGGTTTATTTGCATAATATAGGAGATAAACGAAAAAAACTGAAAAATGGCCTTGTCTTCCCCCCCCGGGATAGCGCCATTTTAAGTTTTCTTAAAAAAAAATTTACAATTTATTTTTGCTAATATTAGCAAAAAAGCTTGTAAAAATTTTGTCAACTCAATTTTAAATTTAGCAAAAAAAAAATTAGTTCGAATTTTGTTTAAAATTGCTAATGCGCTAAATGAAGTTTACGAGATATTTTTGTTAACATGCTAATCTCAACTAAAAATTTGCTAAAGGTTAGCTTACTAGCATTAGCAAAAAAAAAAATTTGTAAATCTACTAATGTATTATTTTGAGTTTAGTAATTTGATAAAGTTTTTATTTTGTGTCTTCTACATGTATTATGAATAAGAGCCTTAGGGTGTGGAAATATTTTTATTTATTTTGTGGAATCTGACCTAATACCATAACAATTGTTGCGATAAAATTCTCTGATTTCCACATTCTCTGAGATATTATTACTACAGATTCTGAGACATTTTTTCTATAGAAAAATTCTCAGATTCTGAGACATTTTTTATATAGAAAAATTCTCAGATTCGAGACATTTTTTCTATAGAAAAATTCTCAGATTCTGAAACATTTTTTCTTAAGAAAAATTCTCAGATTCTGAGACATTTTTTCTATAGAAAACTTCTCAGATTCTGAGACATTTTTTCTATAGAAAAATTTTCAGATCCTGAGACATTTTTTCTATAGAAAAATTCTCAGATTCTGAGACATTTTTTCTAAAGAAAAAATCTCAGATTCTGAGACATTTTTTCTATAGAAAAATTCTCAGATTCTGAGACATTTTTTCTATAGAAAAATTCTAAGATTCAGGGACATTTTTTCTGTAGAAAAATTCTCAGATTCTGAGACATTTTTTCGATAGAAAAATTCCCAGATTCTGAGATATTTTTTCTATAGAAAAATTCTTAGATTCTGTGACAATTTTTCCATAGAAAAATTCTCACATTCAAGATGTTTTTTCTATAGAAAAATTCTCATATTCCGAGACATTTTTCTATAGAAAAATTCTCAGATTCTGAGATAATTTTTCCATAGAAAAATTCTCAGATTCTGAGATAATTTTTCTATAGAAAAATTCTCAGATTCTGAGATATTTTTTCTACAGAAAAACTCTCAGATGCTGAGACATTTTTTCTATAGAAAAATTCTCAAATTCTAGATATTTTTTCTGAGACTTTTTTTCTATAGAAAAATTCTCAGATTCTGAGACATTTTTTCTATAGAAAAATTCTCAGATTTTGAGACATTTTTTCTATAGAAAAATTTTCAGATTCTGAAACTTTTTTTCTATAGAAAAATTCTAAGATTCAAAATTTTTTTTTCAATAAAAAAAATCTCTATAGAAAAATTACAAGATACGCTATTACAAATACGCTATACAAATTGCATAGTGCTAAGGTAATAAACCTTATATTTTTGATTTCATAGAAAAAATAAATACCTATGCCAGTTACGGATTTGTTACCTCTATTACTTTTATTTGCGTAGTTCTCACATTTTATTTAGTATAAAAAACAAGTATTAAAGTTAAATTCGACTTGGCCGAATCTATGAATACCCTCCACAATGCCCTTTTAAAGGATAGCAAATTTTTTAATGTGAAAAAAAAAAATTAACAATTTTGATTAGAATTATTTTATTTTGAATAAAAAATTTTTTTTTGTCACTTTTGTAAAAAAAAAAAATAATTTACTAATTTATTTTTTCGAGTGTAAAATTTTTTTTCGAGTGTAATTTCTTTTTTTAGTGTAAAAGTATTTCTGAGTGACAAAAATACTCTGTAAAGTCATTTTGTGGCTTATCATTGTTTTTAAAGCTTGTGTTTTAAAACTCGGTTTTTTCAACACATGAATTTTAGGTGAAACCAATCTGAAATTCAGGGTTTTGCTTATAACTTTTGAAACACTAGACCGATTTGGCTGAAATTTAAAACGAACCAGACCAGAAAAACGACAAATATATACGCCACACTTCAGCACCCTCAGAATTGTCGTTTGAAAGTTACCGTGTGTTTTATCTCGTAAATTCACGAAAAACCCCTGCGAAATGCAGTCTTTTGCTCATAACTTTTGAACCACTGGACCGATTTCGCTGGAGTGCAACACCAACCTGACCAGGTAAATGCATAACATACATGCCAAACTTCAGGAGCCTCCGTAAAGTCTTTCAAAAGTTAGCGTGTTTTAAACAGACAGTCAGACAGACGGACGGACATAGCTACATCGTCTTAAAATCGATCGAGGATCATGAATTTATATACTTTATGGGGTCCTAGACCAATATTTCGAGGTGTTACAAACGGAATGACAAACTTATATATATATATGGGGCATTCCATGTGAAATCGGACACTTTGAAAAACTTTTTTTTTAGATTTTCCCAATTTGTTTACAGTTTTTAGTACCCTTCAAAAACTCCTTCGTGGTAAATTTTCAGATTTTTTTGATGACCCGTTCAAAAGATATCGAATTTTTAAAAATTGGTAGTTTGTTCCTTTACTCAAACTTCTTTTAATCATAACTTCTTCAATAATGGTCCAAATTTCAATTTTTTTTTTTTTCAAAATTTTTGTTTTTTTAAGTACTTTCTAAAAAAAAAATCACAAAAAATTCTTAAAAGCGCTCTAGTATGCGATTTTTAAGTTTTAAAATTTAAATCTCATTTTTGAAAATGTTTGTACTCTTCGATTTTTTTGAAATTTTTTTGTGTAAAACTTCTATCAATTCTACAAATTTTTTGTCCAGGAAGATCGTGGGATAACGATTACTACTATTTTTTAAAATTTTTTGAAAAATTTTTATTGCAATTTTCCAATCTTAAAATCATTTCTACTGCTCCAATGGTGCGTCATAGAGGGGTCCTTTATAAGACCGACCCCCATTAATTTTTACGTCTTAACATTTCTTTGGAACAAACTAATACCCTAACTCCAATTTCTAAGGGGGCTCCCACACAAAACGACATTTTTTAAAATTTGTTCCAACCGCTCTAACTGCCCTACTGGTGCCCTTAGAGCAACAAAATGTATAACCG
Organism: Pegoplata infirma; assembly: GCA_963921195.1. Lineage (NCBI taxonomy): Eukaryota > Metazoa > Arthropoda > Insecta > Diptera > Anthomyiidae > Pegoplata > Pegoplata infirma. Next base: position 26,662 of record CAWUER010000799.1, on the reverse strand, counting down.
ACCCACAATATTTTTTTAGTCCAAACATTTTCTCTGAACACTCCTACCCTCTATCTTTAACTGTTAAGGCGGTCCCCATACAATTTTTTTTATTTTTTGTAAATTTGTTTTATTTAATCAGCTTCTACCGGTCCAATGGTGCGTCCGAGAGGGGTCATTACTGAGACCGACCCCCATTTATTTTTACCCTACAACATTTTTTCAAAACATACCTACGCCCTATCTCCACTCCCTAAGTAGGCTCCCATACAAAATTACATTTTTATAAAATTTGCTCCAACTGTTATTTGTATGGGAGCCTACTTAGGGAGTGGAGATAGGGCGTAGGTATGTTTCGAAAAAATGTTGTAGGGTAAAAATAAATGGGGGTCGGTCTCACTAATGACCCCTCTCGGACGCACCATTGCACAGTGGTTCCAAGTCCAAATCTAGCTGGACAAAATTATTTTATCACTATTTTATATGTTTATGGGGTCGCTGAGTTCAAAAAACATGTTTAAATTTTTCTAAGTCGATTACACTAATTGACAACTTTTTATTTTTTTTCTAATTTCAGTAATTCATTAATGACAAAAATGGTTTTTATGCAGAACAGAAACATAAAATGCAAAAACTTATTTTTTGAAAGTTTTGTAATCTCTAAAAAAATTTTTTTTTTGTCGAGAAGTGTAATTGAAAAAAACAAGTGAGAGTGTTAAATTCGGCTATGCCGAATCTTTTATACCCTCCAAAATGTAAAAAAAAAAAAAAAAACCAGTTAGAGTGTTACATTCGGTTGTGCCGAATCGTTTATACCCTCCAAAATGTAAAAAAAAAACAAAACTCTGCAAAAAATGCGATTTTTATTAGGTTGGTTTAGTTCTCCAAGGGGGAACTTTTTTTCCCTTGGTCCGATTTTATCCATTTCCGAACTTAACCTGCCTAGGAATATAAGACATATTCGTGCCAAACTTCGGAAGTCTAGCTCTTTTATTTTGGACTGTATCGCGTCCTCAACAGACGGACAGACGGACGGACATTTTTGAATTTAGTCGAATTGTGTAATTGGCCGCGGTTTAATAGGAAACATCACATTTAATGCTTTATTTAAGCTAAGCATAATTATAATACTTAAAAGTTATCAAAAACTTACAAAAATTCGATACTTTGTTTAGAAAAAAAATTTTAGGCGAAAATCTATTTTCATATAAACTGTGATTAATTTTAAACCTGCAAAAACCTGCAAGAAATGTCTGCATGACAACGTTTAGTAATAAATTACCTATAAGTTGTATGTAGTAATTCGACATGATATGCCTGGATTCGGTTTTGGCAAGCTGCGGAAGTTTCATAAGTCCTCAAAAATATTGTTATTATTGACCATACTTCAAAGTACAAAAAATGTAAGAAGAAGATCGATAATAAATTTCTTATTAATGTCCAGAATAAATATAAATCTGTAGCTTTCTTGTACATAAACCGTTTTGAAACCATTTATGTAACACGGATAATATGATGTTATTAGTTGAACACTTATATATATATATTTTTTTTTTTAATATTGGATACCAAAAATGTTATTTCATTCGCATATTTAACAAAGTTAAAGACCTAATTCCAAAAAATGGTTATTAGTTTGATCAGAACACACCCTTAGCTTGCCCCTAGCACTATTAATTCCCAATTTTAAGGACACTCATTTTTGGACTTTTGTCCAGCTAGACTTTAATTTGGAACCAATGTGCATTGGACCGGTAGAAGCTGATTAAATAAAACAAATTTACAAAAAATAAAAAAAATTGTATGGGGACCGCCTTAACAGTTAAAGATAGAGGGTAGGTGTGTTCAGAAAAAATGTTTGGACTAAAAAAATATTGTGGGTCGGTCATACATTTTGTTGCTCTATGGGCAATATTAGGGCAGTTAGAGCGGTTGGAACAAATTTTAAAAAATGTCGTTTTGTGTGGGAGCCCCCTTAGAAATTGGAGATAGGGTATTAGTTTGTTCCAAAGAAATGTTAAGACGTAAAAATTAATGGGGGTCGGTCTTTTAAAGGACCCCTCTATGACGCACCATTGGAGCAGTAGAAATGATTTTAAAATTGGAAAATTACAATAAAATTTTTTCAAAAAATTTTAAAAAATAGTAATAAGCGTTATCCCACGATCTTCCTGGGCAAAAAATTTGTAGAATTGATAGAAGTTTTACACAAAAAAATTTCAAAAAAATCGAAGAGTACAAACATTTTCAAAAATGAGATTTAAATTTTAAAACTTAAAAATCGCATACTAGAGCGCTTTTAAGAATTTTTTGTGATTTTTTTTTAGAAAGTACTTAAAAAAACAAAAATTTTGAAAAAAAAAATTTGAAATTTGGACCATTATTGAAGAAGTTATGATTAAAAGAAGTTTGAGTAAAGGAACAAACTACCAATTTTTAAAAATTCGATATCTTTTGAACGGGTCATCAAAAAAATCTGAAAATTTACCACGAAGGAGTTTTCGAAGGGTACTAAAAACTGCAAACAAATTGGGAAAATCTAAAAAAAAAGTTTTTCAAAGTGTCCGATTTCACATGGAATGCCCCATATATACCCTCTATCACTAGAGTGGAGGGTATAAAAATATATGATTTTCTAAAAGCTGGTTGATTGTGGACCCAGCTGAAAAAATTGGGGACATGCGTTTTTGTCAGCAAATATGGAACGGTCCAATGCATCTCTCCCAACTTTCCTTTGTCACAATCATCAATGCAAAATTTTTAATAACTACTCCAATACATTAGTCTCCAAAAAAAGTGAAAAAAAAAAATATTTCCAAAATTATCTTTTATGCATAAACACAAAACCAGATGTATGACCACCATTATAAAAGATTATATCCTATATCTATCTATCCTCCATTTACACGGGGCATCACATAAAAATATGTTTTAGTTTTTTTTTTTTTCACCAAAATATAATGGACATTAAAATATTGTATGTCTGCATCACAACACATAATAATGGATGTATTGTTTGGATACAAATAAAATTTTTATTTTAGACTACAGCTTTTAGGCATTATTAATATATAATGGACATTTGGTGTATATATTAATATAAGTGACAAATCTAGTAAGCACTACCTTTAACCAGCACCAACTGCTAATAATACTTAAATGTATTAAAAATATTTATTAAATGTTTTATTTAAATAACCTCTGCATACTTTCAGGTTTTACAAATTTTAATAAACTTATCATAATGCGTTATATTCTTTTTTGTTATGGAAAAACTGTCAACAAATATGACATTTAAACTGACAATGCCATCTGATAATTATCAAAAAGTTTTATATCAATTTACAAATCAATCATGTGTAAATAAATTTGCAAATAAATATTAACACGCAAATAAATATGAACGAATTTGTGATATCAAACAGTTGTGTTCAATGATATTTTTAACCCCTGTTTTGGTAGAAAAGGATGATTGTATAAAATTTAAATGGGGAATGTCCTACCTATGGCCCTTGATATTTTCTCTTAAATTGGACATATAGTAAATCCACTACACTCCAAAAAAAAACCTTGTAAAATTACCAAAAAATCTCGTGATTTTACGAGGCAATTCTCGTAAAATAGGAGGTAGGTAAAATTCTCGTAAAATTACGAGGATTTTCTCGAAATTTTGAATGCGCCAAAAATTGGTAAAATAACCAATTTTATTGCTAAAAATATTGTTTTAAAACCGGAAAATAAAAAAAAAAAATGGTAAACTTACAAAAAAAATGTTAAATATGTATAAAAAATGGTAAATTTACAAAACCAAAATGGTAAATTTACAAAAAAAAATTTTTTTTTTTAAACAACATAAATCCTCGTGATAAAATCATTTTTGTAAAATAACTGTTTTTTTTAATTAACATGAATCCTCGTAATAAATTTTTGAAAATTTTGTCAAATTATTTAACTATTTTTCAAAAAAAAAAAATTTGTCCGGGACAAAAAAAAAATAGAAAATTTACAAAAAAAAAATTTTTTTTTTTGTTTAACAACATAATAAAAACTTTGTTGTAAAATTACAGTTTTTTTTTGTAAAATAACCTTTCAAAATGGTAGAATACAATTACGAAAATAAATTTGTAAAATTAGAAACTTTGTTGTTAAATATTGGTAGAACGGGATTACAGGGCATTTTACCAGGCGTTTTACCATTTTTTTTTTTGAGTGTATAAACCAGAATTAATGCTTATCGTGGCAGTAGACTTTAATGTCCACAACTCAAAAAAAATGTAAATTGTTTGGCTATTTCATATTTTACGAGAATTCCTACACTCAAAATAATTCTACAGTAAAAGTTTTAGTAAGTGATTTTTTACCCAAATCTACTAATAAGTTACTAATTTTAGTATCTTGAAAGTACTTAAATTAGTAATTTTTGCTTGTTTTGAATAATATTAGTAAAAAATTTTAGTATTGGTTACCAATTCCTGCACTAGGGCCTTTTGGATTAAAATTAGTTAAATTTTTTGTATTGAATACCCTATTTTTTATGTGTAGTAAACATTACAAGCTTTTTTTTGTAATTTTACAAGTTTTTTACGAAAAAAATTGTAAATTTAAAACTTCTTTGGCGAGATAAAACTTACAAGGAATTTTCGTGACTTTACTAGATTTTTTTTGTAAAATTACCTTAAAAATTTGGAAAAAAAATTGTAAAATTTCAAAAAGAGTGCAAATTTCGATCGAAAACGTTTTGTTAAAAAACTAGGAAAACTCAAAATTTATCAATTTTTTTTTTTAAAAGTTTAAAAAAGTTTTAATTTTTTTATAAAAAAAAAAAACTCGTTTTTTACGCCCAAATTCATAAACCAATTGTAATTTGTCTTTTAAGCCCACAATAATTAAAATACAATAAACCTTTAACAAATCTCTTTTACAAAATTGTATTCATAAACGTACTTTAACAATTTTATAATTTTGTGTTTTAATGTTGGCAACACCCTTGCTATATTTCTCATTTAATTGTTTGTGATGTATAAAATCATGAATCGATTGACTCGGTAGTCGTAAGTAAATATTTGTTTTTGCAAATTTAAGAGTTAGAAAAGATTTCGTATGAAATAAAAATTTGTTCAAAACGTTTTTCTTAGCATTATATAGAAATCAAATAGAAGTAAGAGCGAAATAATTGTAATTCTATACAAAGAGTACAAAAAATATTCGAATACCGAATATGTTTTGATTGCATGTACATCACTATTTTGTTTTATTTGATTTTAATATATTTTTAAAAATTGTTGACATTTTTTTATTGAAAACATCCTAAATACATTTGTTAATTTTTGAAGATATCTTCGATTTTTAGAATATAAATTGATGGAATATAACTATTCTAGAGTGGAGAATGTTTCATTAGATGTTTAGATAATTATAGATTAAATGCCGAGCACAAAATGAATGACTTCTCAACTCCAAACTTTATTAAAGGTTTATTGTTGACTATACCCTACTATAAACCTTTTATAAATATTTAGCTTTTAAACGATTTTGAATAATGTTTTAGAAAATTTTCCCTACAAACCTTTTATTAGCATGTCTTACAACATTATGAATTCGACCGTTAAACTTTACCAAACATATTTGTGTCTCATAAACATAGGAAAACTTTATAAAGACGATTGCAAACTTTCATATACATACACAAAAAACTATAAACTAAACAAAAATTCAAAAAACTATCAGAGTTTAGAAAAAATTAAAAAAACTATTAAATTTTTATTAAATTATTTACTTAAATTTTTTTAAAATTTTTAAGTAAATTTTTAATTGCGTCAATTAAAAAGTTACTAAATTTTTGTTTTTAAATGTAAACAAGCGATTACTCAAATTTGTTTCCTCCAGATTTTTTTCTGTGTATAAAAGATTCGGCACAGCCGAATTTAACACTATCACTTGTTTTTGGTAAGGTTCATCCATGTCATATAAGAGACATTCCACACCAAATGTCCCGCTACAGAAAAACATGTGTCCCGTGAATTTCTGAATAGGTTGTATGAATAGCCCTACACTCAAAAAAAAAGTCGTAATGTTAGCAAAAAAAGCTTGTAAACCTACAAGAAAATTTGCTGATTTTGAGCCCACAATTTTTTTGGTAAAGTTAGCAAAAATTTTTTGCCAAAAATTAGTTAACTGAATTTTTTTTTTATCTTAATTTAGTTCATACACATTTGAAGACCTAGTTGGGTTCCTTGAAAATCGTCATAGTTTTTGATCCAAAATTTGTGTTCGTTTCGCTCTACCTTGCTTAGTTTTTGAGATACGTGATTTAAGGGGATCACTGGGGTTTTGGGAATTATAAAATTCGATAACTTTAAAAATACTCGGAGAGCTTTTGGTTATTTTGCGGTCTTGTTCTACATGTTGAGAGCTACAAAAATGCTGTTGGACTTTTTGTTGTGTCGGTAATATTTCCCGAGATATGAGCATTTTAAAATTTTCGGGAATGCTAACTTTTTTGGATCCAAAGTTAGGACCCATTAGGGTCCACACATGTGAAGAGGACCGGCGATACTATGGAGAGCCCGAGAAAAATTAGTTCAAATTTTGTTTAAAATTGCTAATGTGCTAAATGAAGTTTACAAGATATTTTTACTAACATGCTAATCTCAACTAAAAATTTGCTAAAGGTTAGCTTACCAGCATTAGCAAAAAAAATTAGTAAATTTACTAATGTATTATTTTGAGTGTATATAAAACTAAGAAAATTTCGTTTTTCCAATTTTTCAGAAATTGGGCTTGTGGCGTGGTCAAATATGGAAAAAATGGTCGGAACTGGTAATTGGGGGGGCAAATTTCCTCCCGAATATGTGTTTAAAAATTCATTCTATTGCTTTTCGCACTAAAGAAATACAAATTTTTCATTATTTAAAAAAAAAAATTATTCCACGCCCAAAAAAACGACATTATCTAATTCTCTGGGTTCAAATGCAGGACTTTGAACTTCTTATAGCATAAAAATGTTGCATTTATTAAACAAAAACACAAAAAAATCATGTAAAAAAGTGGTATTTTTCATGGGTTGGTTTAGTTCTTCAAGGTAACTTTTTCCCCCTGGTCCGATTTTGCTCATTTACGAACTTAACTTGCCTAGGAACATAAGACATATTTGTGTCAAATGTCGAGAGTCTAGCTCTTTTATTTTGGTCTGCATCGTGTTAACTACAGACGGACAGACGGACGGACAGACGGTCGGACGGACATCGCTAGAATGTCTTAGAATCGGTCACTGATCATAAATATATATACACCCAAAAAAAAACGTGGGTACACTGAAAAAAAAATTTACCATTTTTAAAGCATGTTGCACTTAATTTAAAAAAAGGAGGGTATGCGAGGGCTCCAAAGATATTAATTCTTCTTCCAAGTATATTTTTTCCTAAAACATAGTAATGCATTTACTTAAATATATCTTAAAAGTAAGTAAAATTGTACTTAGTATAAGTTTAATTGTTTTTATCAAGAGGAAAAATATTTTTTTAAAATAAGTAAAAATTTCCTTAAAATTACGGATTCTGTGGACCCTATGGAGTTCCAATGTGAGGACCCTACGGGCCCCCAATATATGGGGTCCGCCCATGAGTATGTGCATACACTATTATAGGGTCACTAATGATTTTGATCCAAAATTTTGGTCAGAATCGCTCTATCTTGCTTAGTTTTCGAGATATGGAAATGGGGTCTTGAGAAATTTGATCATGAAATAACTCGAAAACTATAACTCGGAGGGCTTTCGGGTCTTCGGCGGTCATATTCTACAAGTTAAGGACTACAAAAATGTCTTTAGAATTTTTTTCGTATCTGCAATATTTGCAGAGTTATAGGCATTTGAAAATTCCGCGAAAATCGAAATTTGGATTTAAAGTTAGGGTCTCATGGGGTCTCCAGATGGGGCCCCCAGATGAGGTCCCCAAAATACCTAATGTAGTTTTTCCTTACGTTAAGTAAATTCTTTCTTAAACTGATGAAGATATGGATTCAAATAAAGTCAATGAAATCAATAATATAAAGATTACTTTTTTCTTAAATTAAAACAAAAATGGATCAAATTAAAGAAAATGCGTTTTGGAATTAAAGATTAGTACTTATTTGAATCAATGTCTTGAAAATGTCTATACTATTTTTAAGTAAGTTACGTACTTATTTATTTTTTTTGCTCACAATTTAATTTTTTTTTCTTTTAAGTAATACAAAATTTTTTAATAAACCCTTTTTTTCTTAAATGCAATCAATTCGCCATAAATGTAAAGAATATTTAACTTAATTTAAAAAAACAAATTAAGGAAAACTTTTGTGTTTTTTTAAGTATTTGCATGTACTAACTTCAAGTTTATTTTCTTTGTTTTAAGTACAACCACCTTATATTAAGATAAGTTGAAGTAAATTCCAAAAAAAATTGTTTACTTAAATTAATAACAGTGTTTATTTAATTTCAGTATAGTTATTTTTTTCAGTGTATTTAATACTAAAAATTTAACTAAATTTTAGTTCAAAAGGACCTAGTGCAGAAATTGGTAACCAATACTAAAATTTTTTACTAAATTTATTGAAAACCAGTAAAAATTACTAATTTTAGTACTTTGAAGATACTAAAAATAGTAAATAATTAGTAGATTTTTGTACAAAATCACTTACTAAACCTTTTACTGTAGAATTATTTTGAGTGTACTTTATGGGGTCCTAGACCGATATTTTGATGCGTTATACACGGAATGACAAAGTGAGTATATCCCCATACTGTAGTTGAAGGGTATAAAAAATTGTTTACACAAAATAAAAACTTTCTAATCACAAATGTTATTTGTTTTAAGTAAGAAAATTTACTATCACTTAAAAGGGCATTGTGGAGGGTATTCATTGATTCGGCCAAGTCGAATTTAACTTTTCTACTTGTTTTTTTTTTAAGTTTAGATGTGGGTAGACAACCACACAAAAATTTCAGACCTGTGTTTTCGTTTTTTTTTTCGATAAAATCGCATTTGAATATTAAATTTCATAACAATTTTTCTATTTGCTTGTATTTTCTTGTTTCAACATAGCGAATGAGTATTAAATATTTGCATAAATGTTACTCATACGCTATGTTAAGACAAGAAAAAAAAGCAAATTACTAAATTGTTATAAAATTCAAATGCGATTTGCTCAAAAAAAAACGAAAAACACATGTCTGAATTTTTTTGTGTGGATAGACAAACATCTAAACTAAAAAAAAAATTAAAAAAGTGGCCGTATTTTTGATAAATTTACTTTTTTTTAAAAAATGGAAAATTTCAGAACGGGTTCTGAAAATTTTCAAAAAAAAAAAAATTTATTCGAGAGCCCATACAAAATTATACAAGAATGTAAATTTTAGAGATTACGGTGCATTCCGTTTTAATTTGATAAATATTATAAGGCAACTCGACACAAATTTGACCCTTTTTCCAATATTTCACCACGCCTCCTAGCCCAGTTTTTGGAAAGTTGTTTGAAAAACCAAAAATGCAATTTTCTTTGTTTCATATAAACACAGAAAATAATATCGTGTATTTTATTTTAATTAAACTATTAATTGTTTTTTAATTAAACATCAATTAAATTTTTAATTAATATAATTAATTGTTTAATAAAATTTTTAACTTTTTTTTAACTAACATTTTAATTGTTTTTTTTAGTTTAATATTAATTAAATATTTAATTAATAAATAAATTTTTAACTTAACTTTTTTTTTAATTTTAATTAAATTTTTTAATTTATAGTATTTAGTTTTTAATTAACTAAATATCCATTCATTTTTAATTAACGACATACAAATATTTTTAATTTATATGCGCATTTTAGTGATTGGTCCAGATTTTTTTAATTAAATCTACGAATTTTTTAAATAATTTTTTTTTTTCTATTTTTACAGAAATGTACGGTACACATGTTTGTTTTTGCTGGACATTTGGTGTGGAATGCCTCATAAGTGTGTGCGTCTACTTTTTTTTTTAATGTTTTTAAATTTTTAATTACAAAAGCATACAAGTGCGTTACACATTTAAAAAATAAAATAAGTATGTGTTAAGCTTATCGTTTTTAAAAGGCAGTCAGGATATCCTGCATGTCACACTGTTAAATATCCACATCATTCGTATACAAAATTGTCCTTATTGTTTTTTTTTTTTTTGTAACATGTTTGTTTAAAATAAAGCGCGTGTTTTAAATTTGTAAAATAAACAATACTTAATGTATGTCTGTGTGTGCGTGTAATGTGTCGTTCCTTTTCGTTGCTTTTATGTTTCTAAAATTTACCAGCAACAAATCATTAAAATCTTAAGGACATTTATTTCAATTGATGGTTTTGTTTCGTTTAGTTAAATATTTATTTAAATGTTTACATCACATTCCTTTTCATTTACTTTATTTTTTCATTTAATACATCTGAATGTATAATTGTGTATGTATATTGACATTTAATGTTAACTTTTAATTATGGTTTTTGTGGCTTTGATAACAAGTTGTATTTATTTTGTATTGACTTAATGTCCTTAGAATATGTTGTATTGACATAATTTTTATTAAAGAAAAAAGTTCAAGGATATTTCAATATTTGTTTCCAATTAGAATAGAAAACTGAAATTCGTTGTACAAAACATACAAAAATAAAAATAAAAAATAAAACGAAATGGAAATTTAGGACCCTACCCAGCAAAACTTTGGTAATGGGTAGTGATTATATAACACATTACCAGGTAATGTATATACCTTATTTGTAGCATTATTTTAGAATGTCTTACCAAACATTTGTTCCACAACGTATTATTTTAAAGTGAAAAATAATGCATTACTAATAATTTGCTACGTAATGCATGATTATTGGAAAAAATGTATTTCATATTTATTATTTCTAAACATTAAATCATGGATGACTTATATTTGGTTACATTATGTATTATTTGAAAGCTTGAAATAATGTATTATTTATAATTGAATGCATAATGCATTACAATAACATAAAAAATAATTATTTTATAAAAAAATGCATAAGTTAAAACTAGAGATGGGCTTACGACAGGAAATTTCTAACGACACACACTCACGAGCATATTTTATCTACTTACACTCACTTCCAATCACGTGAGTAAATTTAATACAAAATTATATTTTCACTACTCGTAACACCTTATATATTATCTTCTGGTATGCTACTTATATTATTTCATTTCTCGTAACCTATAAAATATCATATATTTTACACCTTACTCGTATTCTTCGTTATAAATTTATGACTTATTTTATACCTTACTGGTATTCTTTGTGATAATGTGGATGCATTACTTTGAGTCTCATCGCCTGTTAAAATCATCAATGCTGCAATGTATAAAATAAGAGATCCTATACCTTATTTTATACCTTATTTGGTAATCTAAGTTTTGCTGGGTATTTATATTAAAAAAGTAAGAAATTATAGTTGACAGACTCTACCAGTGTTTTCCGAAAAATGGGTCCAAGGTCCAAACATGGATCGATTTGATCTATCATTTGCTACATCTTTATTTAGAGTAGAACAAGTAGAGTAGTCGAGTTACCTTGTTTAAATATTTATAAAATTAAAACGGAATGCACCACAATCTCAAAAATTTACATTCTTGTATAGTTTTGTATGCTATAGTATTTGTGGGCTATCGATTAAAAAAAAAATTTTTTTTGGAACATTTTCAGAACCCCTTCTAAAATTTGCCATTTTTTAAAAAAGTTAATTTATAAAAAATCCAGCCACTTTTTTATTATTTTAAAATTTATTGTTTAAAGATAAGATGTTTGTCTATCCACACAAAAAAATTCAATCAGGTGTTTTTCGTTTTTTTTTTTTTGACAAAATCGCATTTAAATTTTGAATTTCATAACAATTTAGTAATTTGCTTGGATTTTCTTGTGTCATCATAGCGTATGAGTAATATTGATGCAAATATTTAGTACCCAGCAAAACTTACATTACCAAATAAGGTATAAAATAAGGTATAGGATCTCTTATTTTATACCTTGCAGCATTGATGATTTTAACAGGCGATGAGACTCAAAGTAATGCATCCACATTATCACAAAGAATACCAGTAAGGTATAAAATAAGTCATAAATTTATAACGAAGAATACGAGTAAGGTGTAAAATATATGATATTTTATAGGTTACGAGAAATGAAATAATATAGCATACCAGAAGATAATATATAAGGTGTTACGAGTAGTGAAAAAGTAATTTTGTATTAAATTTACTCACGTGATTGTAAGTGAGTGTAAGTAGATAAAATATGCCCGTGATTGTGTGTCGTTAGAAATTTCCTGTCGTGAACCCATCTCTAGTTTAAACTTATGCATTTTTTTAAGAAATAATTATTTTTTATGTTATTGTAATGCATTATGCATTCAATTATAAATAATGCATTATTTCAAACTTTCAAATAATACATAATGTAACCAAATATAAGTCATCCATGATTTACTGTTTAGAAATAATAAATATGAAATACATTTTTTCCAATAATCATGCATTACGTAGCAAATTATTATTAATGCATTATTTTTCACTTGAAAATAATACGTTGTGGAACAAATGTTTGGTAAGACATCATAAAATAATGCTACAAATAAGTTATATGCATTACCTGGTAATGTGTTATATAATCACTACCCATTACCAAAGTTTTGCTGGGTACTCATTCGCTACGTTGAAACAAGAAAATACAAGCAAATTACAAAATTGTTATGAAATTTAATATTCAAATGCGATTTTCTCGAAAAAAACGAAAAACACATGTCTAAATTTTTTTGTGCGGATAGAATAACATGTTATAAATTAAAAAAAACAAGCAGAAAAGTTAAATTCGACTTGGCCGAATCTATGAATACCCTCCACAATGCCCTTTTTAAGTGATAGTAAATTTTTTAACATGCATAAAATAAATTTTTTTCGAGTGTATTTTTATTTTTTTTGTGTAAAAATATTTTTGAGTGACAAAAATACGTTGTAAAATATTTTTTTGACTTACCAATGTTTTTAAAATAGGTTTAACGGGTTTTCAACACGAGAATTTTAGGTGAAGCTAATCTAAAATTCACGGTTTTGCTAATAACTTGTGCACCACTGATCCGATTTGGCTAAAATTCAATACGAACTAGGCCAGAGGAACGACAAATATATATGCCAAGCTTTAATATCCTCAGAATTGGCTTTCAAAAGTTAGAGTGTTTTTTATCTCGTAAATTCACGAAAAACCCTTGCCGAAATTCAGTCTTTTGTTCATAACTTTCGAACCACTGGACCGATTTCGCTGAATTGCAATACCAACCTGACCAGGTAAATGCCCAACAATATGTCAAACTTCATGAGCCTCTGTAAAGTCTTTCAAAAGTTAGCGTGTTTTAAACAGACAGACGGACGGACGGGCATCGCTAGATCGCCTTAGAATCGAACGAGGATCATGAATATATATACTTTATGGGGTCTTAGACCAATATTTCGGGGTGTTACAAATGGAATGCCAAACTTATATATATGGGGCAAAACGCGTCAAAGGTTCACACCAAAAAACAAATGTTGTCCGATTTAAGTATAATTTTGGTAAAATAGTAGGTTAATGATAGGTATTCTAAATTACAAATATAAAATTTGTTGATGAAATATTGGCAGAGTTACAGGGTTGGAAAGTTTTGATGTTTTTGAAAAGAACATATTTTGGTGAATTTTAATTAACATTTTGATCAAACAAAAATTATAATTTAAAAAGCGACTTTTAAAGTATTTTTGACGGCCTTTCAAATGGCATTTGTGTTTTTTTTGAAAAAAATAAATTTGACCTTAAAATTCAAGGTCAAAATATTAAATTGTAATTATCTTATAAGGGTCGCACTTTTAGATTTTTTTTACTAAGCCCACTAGAAAGATGAACATTTTTTTTAATTTCGGTTTTTTTAAAAAAAATGGTATGTATGATACTTTATGAGAAATCAATTTTTTACGAGTACATAACACCCAAACTGTACTGATTTCTTTATTTTTTATGCGTGCAACGTTTGTTGTGTGTGTTTACAACACACACTTTATCTAAGCATTGATTTTTGTTGATGTTATTATATACAGATTAAAGCGATTTCAGTACAATTTGAGTGTTTTATACTCCTAAAAAATTGATTTCTCATAAAGTATCATACATACCATTTTTTTTTTAAAACCGAAATTAAAAAAAAATGTCAAGCTTTCTAATGGGCTTAGCGAAAAAAATTTAAAAGTGCGACCCTTATAAGATAATTACAATTTTATATTTTGACCTTGAATTTTTAGGTCAAATTTATTTTTTTCAAAAAAACCACAAATGCAAATTAAAGGCCATCAAAAATACTTTAAAATTCGTTTTTTAAATTATAATTTTTGTTTCATCAAAGTGTTAATTAAAATTCACAAAAATATATTCTTTTCAAAAACATCAAAACTTCCCAACCCTGTAACTCTGCCAATATTTCATCAACAAATTTTATATTTGTAATTTAGAATACCTATCATTAACCTACTATTTTACCAAAATTATACTTAAATCGGACAACATTTGTTTTTTGGTGTGAACCTTTGACGCGTTTTGCCCCATATATATAAGTTTGGCATTACATTTGTAACACCCCGAAATATTGGTCTAAGACCCCATAAAGTATATATATTCATGATCCTCGTTCGATTTTTTTATTTGTAATTTATACTACCTATCATTAACCTAATATTTTGCCAAAATTATACTTGAATCGGACAACATTTGTTTTTTGGTGTGGACCGTTGACGCGTTTTGCCCCATATGTACCCTCTATCACTAGAGTGGAGGGTATAAAAATGTGGCCGGATTTTTGATAAATTGACTTTTTTAAAAATGGCAAATTTCAGACCGTGTTCTGAAAATTTTCCAAAAATAAAATTTTTAATCGATAGCCCATACAAAACTTTACAAGAATGTAAATTTTTGGAGATTATGGTGCATTCCATTGTAATTTGATAAATATTTAAACCAGGCAATTTGACATAAATTTTTTTTCAGTATTTGACCACGTCTCCTAAGCCCAGTTTTTGAAAAATTGAAAAACCCAAAATGAAATTTTTTTAGTTATATGTATATAGGGCTATTCATACAACCTATCCAGAAATTCACGGGACACATGTTTTTCTGTAGCGCGACATTTGGTGTGGAATGCCTCACATAAATTTTCAAAAATTTGATTTTAATTTTAAAACGGAAAAATCGCATGCTAGATCATTATTACTAGATCACTAATCTGGACGTGGGTCTTCTTTTTATATTATGAACACAGATGCTCTATGAAGCCATTTAGACATTCCCATTTACAGTTTAATTAAATTCCAAAAACTCGAAATTTTATTCGCGATTTTCATTTCTTTTAAATCACAAAAAATTTAAAAAGTGGTGTTATTTGAAGATCTATAACTTCTTCATTCTAAATGCAAATGCATTTTTAGGGTGCATTTTCGTCAACTTTTAACCCTTTTGATTTTTATACCCTCCAACTACAGTATGGGGGTATCTCACTTTGTCATTCCGTGTGTAACGCATCAAAATATCGGTCTGGAATCTCATAAAGTATATATATTTATGCTCAGTGATCGATTCTAAGACATTCTAGCGATGTCCGTCCGTCTGTTCGTCCGTCTGTC
Organism: Pegoplata infirma; assembly: GCA_963921195.1. Taxonomy (NCBI): domain Eukaryota; kingdom Metazoa; phylum Arthropoda; class Insecta; order Diptera; family Anthomyiidae; genus Pegoplata; species Pegoplata infirma. Next base: position 10,969 of record CAWUER010000799.1, on the reverse strand, counting down.
CGTCCGTCTGTCCGTCTGTAGTTAACACGATGCAGTCCAAAATAAAAGATCTAGACTCCCGACATTTGGCACGAATATGTCTTATGTTCCTAGGCAGGTTAAGTTCGTAAATGAGCAAAAAATGAGGGGGAAACAGTTCCCCCTTGAAGAACTAAACCAATCTCTGAAAAATATCACTTTTTTACATGATTTTTTGTGTTTTTGTTTAACAAATGCAACATTTTTCTGCTACAAGAAGTTCAAAGACCTGCATTTCGACTCTAAGAATTAGAAAATGCCGTTTTTTTCGGTCCGCTCCCCTTTTATGGGCGTTTAGTAATTTTTATACCCTCCAACTACAGTATGGGGGTATACTCACTTTGTCATCCCGTGTGTAACGCATCGAAATATCGGTCGGGGACCCCATAAAGTATATATATTATTGATCAGTGATCGATTTTAAGACATTCTAGCGATGTCCGTCCGTCCGTCTGTCTGTAGTTAACACGATGCAGTCCAAAATAAAAGAGCTAGACCCCTTAAGTTTGGCACAAATATGTGTTATGTTCCTAGGCAGTTTAAGTTCGGAAATTGGCCAAATCGGACCAGGAGGAAAAAAGTTCCCCCTTAAAAACTAAACCAACCTCTAAAAAAATACACTTTTTTACATGTTTTTTTTTGCATTTTTGTTAAATAAATGAAACATTTGGTATATTTATCGCGATGGGAAGGTGCTCTCAACGTCCCCCCCCCCCCAAAAAAAAAAGAAATGCCCCTGACAATTTTTTTTTTTTTTTTACATTTTGGAGGGTATAAAAGATTCGGCACAGCCGAATTTAACACTCTCACTTGTTTTTTTTAAATTATGATAAACTTTTATTTCTTTAGTGGAAAAAGCATAAGAATGAATTTTTAAACACATATTCGAGAGGAAATTTGCCAATAAACATTAATGACCTCCCCCCCAAAAAAAATAAAACGTCCCTGCATTTTTTTGTATTTTTTGCATGTTGGAGGGTATAAAAGATTCGGCACAGCCGAATTTAATACTATTATTTGTTTTACATATTTTTTGTATTTTTGTTAAATAAATGAAACATTTAATATATTTATCGCGATGGGATGGTACTCTAAACGTCCCCCGCTGACCCAATCCCCCACCCCACAAAAAAATGCCCCAGACAAAATTTTTTTAAATGTTTTTTTACATTTTGGAGGGTATATAAGATCAATTTAACACTCTCACTTGTTTAAATTACAATTGATCTAATTTGAATTACAATTGATCTTTTTTGAATTACAATTGATTTTTTTTTTAATTATAGTTGATATTATTACAAATACAATTGATTTATTTCGAATTTCAATTGATAATTTTCGAAATCCATAATCTTTTACAAATGACAATTGAACTTTTCGAATAACAACCGATATTTTTAAAATTTCAATTAAACCTTTTTAAATTACAATTGATCATTGAATTACAAATCGAACAGCAAATGCAAATCTTCGAATTACAATTGATCTTTTTTCGAATTACATCTGTAAATGGTGTTGTACAATTCAACTGACTCATATATATTTATTTTTTTAATTCTGAATAATTTTATTACTTTCTTTAGAACCTTTTATTAAAAAAAAAATCTTAGAAAAAAACTTGTCTCTTTGTCTATTAAGAAATTAAACGCATATTATGGTTTCTTTCAGATCATATTAACACGATAAAAATTAATTTTCATCTTACAACATGTATAAAGAAGTTGCTCGTAGATGCTTTTTGCTATAATTAATTTATGATGCGTTAAAATGTATGATGCATATCATGCTCATGATGATTATTCACTAGAATGCTTTCTCCCTAGTTAAAGACACCCTTTTTTAACTACAACTAAAACCATATATAAAAACATTTACCCATACGACTTATATTTTAATAATTGGCAAGTGAAAATTCTTTTGTTAATTAAGCAAATAGCAAACTATAAGTTTCCATGAAACTATGTAAGCATAAATGTCATTGGACTTTCCCTCTAGAACAAAGATGTTGTTGGCTTTTATCATTTAACTTTCCATTATTATAATTATTAACAATTACTTGTTAAAAAATACATTATATATTCGTACATGTATGGATATAAGGGTAACCAGACTTTTTTTTAAAGCAGAGAAAAAGCTATAATTTGAGAAAGTATGAAGACTACAAAAAAGACTGATCCCGATTTCTTTGAAATTTGAAATGATGACATAAGGTGACAAAAGTTGAACTTTTTCAATTTGCCTGGCCGTTGATAGTTGTTTTTTATGGACTTTAGTGTGCTGATTCCGAATCTGTTTCCTGATTCCGAATTTTTTCCATTAGCTCGCGTTCGCGAGAAAATCACTGTTAAAAAGACTTTTACCAACTTTGCTTCGTTATAATTTCGAACACTAATTTTAGAGCTTTCGGATCGTTGGTGCGTATTGTGCAATACTTTGTTGTGACATTTCTCGAAAAAATTGAGCTGACTCGGAAAAGTTAACAGCAACTTAAAAAAATCGGGTCTTGCCGTAGTCAACATCAGTTCGCAAACCCTTTGCAAATGTCTGAAGTTGCTAAGCGAATGCTGATAAAAATATTATATTTTTCAGTTATATTATTAAGTCTAAATCTAGCAGAGTGATAATCAGTGGAAAAATTTAAGAAGGACCTAAATGACAATTTTAAATTTTTATTTAAGCGATCCCTCGAAAACTAATATTGACTCAAAAAAAGTAAGAGCATTTTCGGAATTATCAGAACCGACATACCCAAAATCATCTTTCAGTTTTTTGATGCAAGACCAGTGTTGGTAAATATGGAGTCACAAATATGCCAAAAATAGCCTATTTTCAAAGTTTCCTTTGGCTATATCTCGAAAACTGGAGCTGACCCAAAAAACGGTTGCCAGATTTGAAATCAGCGAACCGCAATTACCCAAAATTAGCTACCAGAACCCGGGCAAAAAAAGTATTGCCCTGAGTGATTCGTGAAAACAAAATTCGATTACCTGTCAGATTTCAAAACGATACCATTTATAAAACGGTTATTAGACTCATTTAAGCCAAATTCATGGGTGTTTGTATGGGGGCTACATAGGTCTTAACATGGACCGATTGTTTTACTAGGCTTCGTCTTTGGGCTTAAAAATGCTTAAGTTTCAAATTTCAAACATTAGAAATTTAAAAAAGTGTCTAATAGTTTTTATTCAGTGATCAAATAATTTTTCCAACAACCCAAACAAACAGTGAAATTTTGTAAGGACGTTTGAAAAATCCACATTTTTGGACGTCCAATTCTTTTGATCACCAACTTTTTGTAAACTTAGGAAAGATGTTATTGTAAACTTAGAAAAGATGTTATTGTTTATTAATTTTATTACACCTAAGTGTATAGTAATTATATATTAAAATAATTAAAATTTTTCCTTGTTTACAAAAAATTTGTGGTCAAATTGGAGGTAAAAAAACGTGGATTTTTACTACTGGGTTATTGGAAAAATTATTTGATCACTGAATAAAAACTATTGGAACTTTTTTAAATTTTTAATGTTTGAACTTTGAAAAAATCGACTGAGATATATTTTTAAAAAATGTTCTGAATAATGTCTATAAATAATTTAAATTTCCAGATCGACCCTTGTTGCACATTTATTATTTACTCAATATGGACGCAATTAAGCTTAAATTAAAGCTTTTTGAATTACCTACATAAATATTTTTTAATAATACTCGTTTGATAAAAATAACGTTTAGTATTGTTAACTTTGTATTTAACAAATTTAATCTACTATATAAAAGTTTCCAATGTATTGTCGCCCACTGTATGTGAAAAATCACGAATACATTATCATTTTCCTTTTTGGTCACAATAGGACTAGAGACTTTCTTCCAAAATCTGCTTCCTTTTCAGCAATATTGTTGCAGGTATACCAAGTGTCAACATGTTGAATACACCGTCCGACAAACAATATTAAATATGAATCGGATGATATACGTCTGAAAGTAGAGAACAAATAGAGTAAAACTGAATTTACAGTTTTTCATTTCGTGATCGTGTTTTCTTTTAAAAGGACTTAAAAGTTTTAAAGCATACATTTTTATACCCTACACCACACTGTGGTACAGGGTATAATGAGTTTGTGCTGATGTTTGTAACTACCCGAAATATTGGTCCTAGACCCACCTTTAAGCATACCGATCGACTCAGAATCACTTTTTGAGTCGATTTAGCGATGTCCGTCCGTCCGTCCGTCTGTCCGTCCGTCTGTCTGTCTGTCTGTCTGTCCATGTAAACGGTGTAAACACGATACAGATCGCAATTTTTAATCAATTGACTTGAAATTTGAAACTTAAGTCTCTCTTGGCCCAAGGACGAAGCCTATTGAAATTGGAAAAAATCGGTTCATATTTAGACCTAGCCCCCATACAAAGGTCCTCTTTAGTTTTGGCTCAAATGACTCTAATAACCGTATTATAGAAGGTATCGCTTTGAAATTTGGATAGTAAACATGTTTTGTCTTCACATATCATCATTCCGAATTTCAAAGAAATCGGACCAGTTCTTCTTGTAGCCCCCATACAAACCACCTTCCCGATTTTCACATAAATGTCTCAAATTTCATGAAAATAGAAAATATTTAATTAAAATTTTGTTTGTGTATGTTAAACGCGTACTTAAATAACCTTATCAAACCTGATAATCATCGGACCAGTTTTGGACTCAGGCCCCTTGTGAAAATTTCGCCCGATATTCAGTTAAAGCGGTTTATTGTCAACAAATAGAAGCCTATTTCACTCAAATTTGATTTGTGAGTGTTTTCTTCACTTATTAAAGGTTTTACAACATATAGATCTAATCGATCCATGGGACCCATTTTCCGGGAAACCTTGATGTAGGGTATTATATGGTCGGTCTTGACCGACTATAATTTTCTTACTTGTTTAAAATATTTTTGCTTATTCTAGGATGTCAATTGCAAGAGGAGGACCTCCTCTAATTTTTCCATTTTTTTTACCATATCAGGATAAAAGGATGTGAATAAAGTCCTTTAAAAACTTTATCAAAATATTTTGTTGAAAGTTTTGAATGATATTGAAGGATAGAGTTTTGAAAGGTTGTAACTTACCTCATTTTTCCTGGTATGTAAAAAAAATAAAATAGGAAAATTAGGGGAGATCCTCCTCTTTCATTTGCTATCACTAGTGGTAGCCTAGGTCAAGTATAAATATTAAAAAAAAAAGTATTTTATAAAATTTAGTCCTCTAAAACTTTGAAGTCCTTTTAAACGGAAACAGGATCATGAAATGAAAAACTGTAAATGCAGTTTTACTACATTTAGTCTCTAGTTTCAAAAGTTTATTATCCAGTTCGTGTTTAACGATTTTTTTTTTATTTTTGTTGGACGGTGATATCTAGGGATGTGATTTCCATGCAAATGCATGTTTTTTGTCGGTAGTCTAAAAACGATATCTACCAATTATCTTTCCAAATCAACAAATTTGCGTTAAAATGGCTTGCATTTGTTTTTGCATATTTTGGTGAAAATGCATATTTTGGTGAAAATGCATATTTTTGCATATTTTGGCATAAATTAGCATAATCACAAATTATAATTTATTTGTTTCAAAATTTTTTTTCAATTTTAAAAATTTATTTTGAAAATAAGAAAAATTATTATTTTTTTTATAGTCTGGCGTTAGTTTTTGCTTTTAAAGAAGTTTTTCGTATGGAAAAAAGATTTTTATTGGAAACATTTTATTTTTTTATATTTTCGCATATTTTGAATATTTTAGCGCATATTTTCGATTTTTTAGTGCATGAAAATCTCATCCCTAGTGATATCCAAAACGTCTGATTTAAGGGAATGCTTTGAGTCCTTTACAAAAAGTTTGTCTATACAATAAGTTTGTCATTCCGTTTGTAACTCATCGAAACATCGGTCTAGGACCACATAAAGTATATATATAATTGAACAGTTTATGCGAATATGGATGCGAATAAGACTAAAAAAATGACTTTGAAAGTGCAATAATTCGTATATTTTTATATTTTTGTTTAAATTGGGAGTAAACTAACGCACAATTTTGATTAAATACAACACAATAACATACAAAAATTTTACTTTTGGTAACAATGTGTTAAAAGAACATTACGAGGAACAAACCACACTTATTATATCGGCAACAAATTTGATCGTTATAAGACTTTAAAGTGTGGAAAGCAAAAAGGGCGAATATCCATCCTTAACAAAATATATAAAAATTATTTAGCTGAAAGTTTAAAATTGATATTAGCTAAAATTTGAAATTGTACACAAAAAAAAAACAATCTTAGCACATACAAACAAATTAACCAGATTTGCAAAAAAATTTTCATGTCCTTTTATGTTACGTCGTAATATGCAGTCAAGGGTTAATATTATAATTCCTAAAAATGTATTTAGTGTCATAAAGAGTTACTACTGCATCAAAAGGCAGGAATATTAAAAAAAAAAAACAAAATTTTTTTTTTCCATGTCCTTGCAATCCTTAAAAAGTGTATCCTTGAAGTCCTTAAAGTGTTACAAACAAATACCAACCATAGTTCGTCAAGTTTTGCAAGTCTCATGAAAATGTAGTCAAAATCTGCTGCAAAATAACACATTTTTATTCAAATTTCAATACATTTTTTTTTGATATTCGCCCTTTTCCATTTAAGCAAAAATTGAAGTCCAATTTTTGGCAAGTTCTCTTACTAAAATTACCTTACTAAAATTTTGTATATAGGTAGATGTGACTTAAATCTTTAAGCTAATACCAAAAAGTTGACAAAAATATTATTTTTTAACGGTTTTTTGCGTTTTTATTGTCCCCTGTAAAATTCAACAAATGGTCTATTCGTCTTTATTCGCATGAACTGTTTAATTGATCAGTGATCGATCTTAAGACATTCTAGCGATTTCCGTCTGTCCGTCTGTCTGTCTGTCTATGGAAATGGTGATCACGGCCACAAAATTACACGGAGATGACTTAAACTTAACATATTTATTTGAAGTGCTCCCAAGCAGTTTAGTGTTGCATTTGAGCGATATCGGTTGCAAGGACACCTCAAAAATTTTAGTACTTACATTCAACATAACCAAAAAATACAAAATGCTTTAATTCGGCTGCTGGTTGACATATGTGAACATAATTGAACACCAAATGGTATTTAAACAAGTGCGAACATATTTTTTGACAAAAAAATAAAAAAATCGCGGATTTTTTTTCGTGGAATTTTTATTTTTTTTTTCAAAAGTGATTTTCTTTTAAATAAAGTTTTTTGCAATAATCTTTTTGAAATTGTGAAGGGGTCATTATTAGTGAAATCAATCATGAATATTTTTGACCCCCTCCGATATTGATGAAATTTGGTTAAGTTCTTACACTACGTAAAGAACTAACAAATGCAAATTTTCAGCCCTCTAAGTCAACAGGGGCCGAAAATACGGAGGGTCAAAATTTCCTCCAAAATCTTCCAGTCGCGACACTTTACACCGTAAAAACTTAATATCGTTGGTTCTATTATAGCTAGAAATCCCATTTTTGGTTTGTTTTGAAGCTCATAATATGCTCTACAAGACCTACCATAACCAAAAAAATTTCGAAAAAAAATAAGGGTTACCTCCCTTATTTTAAGGTCGTGATAAAGGGAGGAGAAAATGGGGAGGATGGTATCCCCCGATTTTTTTTTTACTTGATAATCTTATAGAGAAAGTCCTAAAGAATATATTCTAAAATTTTTAAGTTGAGACAACAATGGGATCACCCAAAATCAAAATTTTTGACAATTTCCCCTAAAATCTCCAAATCGCAACACTCTTGAACCTTAAAAATTTAATATCAAAAGTGCTATTGTAGCTACACAGTCCATTTTTGTTTGTTTTAAAGTTTATAGTACGCTCTATAATACCTACATTAACCAAAAACTTTCAGAAAAAAGGACCTGGTGCCCCCCTTATTTGAAGATCATGGCAAATGGTGGAGGAAATGGGGGAAAGTATCCCCCGATTTTTTTTTACTTGGTATTCTCAAAGTGCAAGTCCTAATGAACATATCCTAAAATTTTTATGTTGGGACAACAATCAGATCGACCAAAATCAACATTTTTTACAATTTACCCCAAAATCTCCAAATCGCTAAACCCTTGCACATTACAAATTTAATATCGTGGACTGTATTGTAGCTACAGAGTCCATTTTTGGTTTGTTTTTAAGCTATTTATATGCCCTACAATATTACTATCACAAAAAAAAAAAATAAAAAAACTTAGGGGTGCCTCTTGTATTAAAAGATCGTGGCAAGGGGTCGGGGAAATCGGGGGATAGTATCCCCCAATTTTTTTTTACCTTGTTTTTTTTTTTTTTAAGAGTGAGTTCTAGAGAGCATATCCTGAAATTTTTATCTTGGGACTCCAATGGGAGGCGCAAGAATTTCGCGATTTGTTGATTTTGTGGGAAAATTTTGATTTTGGTCGATCCCATTGTTGTCCCAATATAAAAATTGTAGACTATGTTCATTAGGACTTGCACTTTGAGAATACCAAGTAAAAAAAAAATTGGGGGATACTTCCCCCATTTCCTCCACCCTTTGCCTCGACCTTCAAATAAGGGGGGCACCAATTCCTTTTTTTGGAAATTTTTTTGGTTTTGGTATGTCTTTTAGAGCTTACTATAAGCTTTAAAACAAAAAAAATGGGCTCTGTAGCTACAAAAGCACTTATGATATTAAATTTTTAAGGTTAAAGAGTGTAGAAAAAGAGTAGTTAAAGAGTGGAAAATTGTGAAAAATTTTGATTTTGAGCGATCCCATTGTTGTCCCAACTTAAAAATTTTAAAATATATTCTTTAGGACTTTCTCTATAAGATTATTAAGTAAAAAAAAAAATCGGGGGATACCAACCTCCCCATTTTCTCCTCCGTATATCACGACCTTAAAATAAGGGAGGTAACCCTTATTTTTTTTCGAAAATTTTTTGGTTATGGTAGGTCTTGTAGAGCATATTATGAGCTTCAAAACAAACCAAAAATGGGCTTTCTAGCTATAAAAGAACCAACGATATTAAGTTTTTACGGTGCAAAGTGTCGTGACTTGGAGATTTTGGGGGAAATTTTGACCCTCCGTGTTTTCGCCCACTGTTTACTTAGAGGGCTGAAAATAAGTGTGCGTCAGTTTATCACTTAGTGTTACAACTAAACCAAATTTCATCAAAATCGGAGGGGGTCATGAAAATTTTTAGCTATTTTTGATTGATTTCACTAAGACTGACCCGAAGGGCATCAATACATTCGGCAAGGCCGAATTTTACTTTTTTACTTGTTACCATTTAAATTTTAATTTCTAAAAGAATTTCATAATGTTTTTTAAATGGAATATTTTTATTTCAAAGTTCAAGTTTCTGGTACCATTATTTAAGGAGATATAAAAGGTACCAAAGTTCACGTTTCACCTCTTTTTATCACCTTAGAATTGAAATTTTCAAAAGTACTTATTACAATGTTTTTTTTTTTTTACTAAATAATCCTGCATTCTATATTTCTAGCACCATTATTTCAAAAGATAAAAAAAAGTACCAAATTACAATTTTGACCCTTTTTACCCCATTAAAATCCGAATTTCATGATGGAGGATCCGACACATCAAATTTCAAAAAATCGGGTATTGAAAAACCAGCGCGTGGCTCTGGTGTCGTCAAAAGAAATCTAGACAATTCTGTGAAAACCCGTAGATCTGGCAGCCCTATTGGATATTTAAACTGTATAAGATGATTATCGCTAGAAAAAAAATTCTTGAAAGTAGTTAAGAAATTAACATGAAAAAGGCATCTTGCATAGATGTCACTTGGCAATTTATGAACATAATATAAACAATGGGTGTAAGTAATAAGACCATTTGATGACAAGGCACTTAACGTATTTAATACATATGTTAAGGCAAAATCTGCTTCCAATTCAAAAGGTCAAGGGATGCATATAAAAAAATAATACGTAATTTAAAGATTCCAGACTTTTTAAAAAATAAAAGTGCTAAAAAAATCAAAATTAGCTTTCGTTTTGCTATTATTATACTAAAAATCATGCTTATATTTAAGTTTCACGGAATCAATTATTAAAAAAAAAATATATAAAAAAATTATTTTTTTGAAAACCTTTACAAAAAAAATAATTTCGCTGCCAAAATTTCCTAACTTATTACCAGAGCCTCGAAGGATGCCAATTCTTAATCCGATTTTGCATTCCGAATGAAAATTTAGTGATTGCATCCCCTAATCATATTTTAGCGAATTGCTTGAATTTACTTTGGACTCATTCGACTTAAAAATATCGATTGCATTCGATTTATTTTTTATTCGACTTACAAAAATCTTTAAAAAGATCTTTTAGAAATCGAATGCAATCGATCTTCTTTCATTTAATTTAAAAAATCTAATGGCTTATTCATTTATAAAATATTTGAAATGGCGATATCTCAAAAACTTAGCAAGATAGAGCAAAACGTATCCAATTGTTGGTCCTTAGAATACTCATAGAATCGCCGACAATCTTCACATGTGTCTACCCTATTGGACCCTAAATTTGAATCTAAAAAAAATCGGCATTCCCGAAAACGTTTAAATGCACATATCTCGATTAATACTACCGACGCGGCAAAAAATCCAAAAACATGTTAGTAGCTCTTGGCTCGTATCACCGTCCGACAGCCAATATTAACCGGATGATATACGTCTGAAAGTAGAGATGAAATAGAGTAAAACTGCATTTACAGTTTTGTATTTCGTGATCCTGTTTCCTTTTAAATGGACTTCAAAATTTTAAAGGATATATTTTGTAAAATATTTTTGAAAAATTTTTACTTGTCCTAGGATGTCACTGGTGACGAAAAATGAAAGATGCTAATCTCCCCTAATTTATTCATTTTTTTGCCATATCAGGACAAACGGATGTGAATAACGTCA
>CAWUER010000798.1:0-96663 GCA_963921195.1 Pegoplata infirma | reverse complement strand
CTATCTGTGGTGAAAATTTCAAGAAAATCGGTTAAGCCGTTCTGTACCTATTGCGGAATCTGTCTGTCTGTATGTCTGTCTGTCTGTCTGTCTGTCTGTCTGTCTGTCTGTCTGTCTGTCTGTCTGTCTGTCTGTCTGTCTGTCTGTCTGTCTGTCTGTCTGTCTGTCTGTCTGTCTGTCTGTCTGTCTGTCTGTCTGTCTGTCTGTCTGTCTGTCTGTCTGTCTGTCTGTCTGTCTGTCTGTCTGTCTGTCTGTCTGTCTGTCTGTCTGTCTGTCTGTCTGTCTGTCTGTCTGTCTGTCTGTCTGTCTGTCTGTCTGTCTGTCTGTCTGTCTGTCTGTCTGTCTGTCTGTCTGTCTGTCTGTCTGTCTGTCTGTCTGTCTGTCTGTCTGTCTGTCTGTCTGTCTGTCTGTCTGTCTGTCTGTCTGTCTGTCTGTCTGTCTGTCTGTCTGTCTGTCTGTCTGTCTGTCTGTCTGTCTGTCTGTCTGTCTGTCTGTCTGTCTGTCTGTCTGTCTGTCTGTCTGTCTGTCTGTCTGTCTGTCTGTCTGTCTGTCTGTCTGTCTGTCTGTCTGTCTGTCTGTCTGTCTGTCTGTCTGTCTGTCTGTCTGTCTGTCTGTCTGTCTGTCTGTCTGTCTGTCTGTCTGTCTGTCTGTCTGTCTGTCTGTCTGTCTGTCTGTCTGTCTGTCTGTCTGTCTGTCTGTCTGTCTGTCTGTCTGTCTGTCTGTCTGTCTGTCTGTCTGTCTGTCTGTCTGTCTGTCTGTCTGTCTGTCTGTCTGTCTGTCTGTCTGTCTGTCTGTCTGTCTGTCTGTCTGTCTGTCTGTCTGTCTGTCTGTCTGTCTGTCTGTCTGTCTGTCTGTCTGTCTGTCTGTCTGTCTGTCTGTCTGTCTGTCTGTCTGTCTGTCTGTCTGTCTGTCTGTCTGTCTGTCTGTCTGTCTGTCTGTCTGTCTGTCTGTCTGTCTGTCTGTCTGTCTGTCTGTCTGTCTGTCTGTCTGTCTGTCTGTCTGTCTGTCTGTCTGTCTGTCTGTCTGTCTGTCTGTCTGTCTGTCTGTCTGTCTGTCTGTCTGTCTGTCTGTCTGTCTGTCTGTCTGTCTGTCTGTCTGTCTGTCTGTCTGTCTGTCTGTCTGTCTGTCTGTCTGTCTGTCTGTCTGTCTGTCTGTCTGTCTGTCTGTCTGTCTGTCTGTCTGTCTGTCTGTCTGTCTGTCTGTCTGTCTGTCTGTCTGTCTGTCTGTCTGTCTGTCTGTCTGTCTGTCTGTCTGTCTGTCTGTCTGTCTGTCTGTCTGTCTGTCTGTCTGTCTGTCTGTCTGTCTGTCTGTCTGTCTGTCTGTCTGTCTGTCTGTCTGTCTGTCTGTCTGTCTGTCTGTCTGTCTGTCTGTCTGTCTGTCTGTCTGTCTGTCTGTCTGTCTGTCTGTCTGTCTGTCTGTCTGTCTGTCTGTCTGTCTGTCTGTCTGTCTGTCTGTCTGTCTGTCTGTCTGTCTGTCTGTCTGTCTGTCTGTCTGTCTGTCTGTCTGTCTGTCTGTCTGTCTGTCTGTCTGTCTGTCTGTCTGTCTGTCTGTCTGTCTGTCTGTCTGTCTGTCTGTCTGTCTGTCTGTCTGTCTGTCTGTCTGTCTGTCTGTCTGTCTGTCTGTCTGTCTGTCTGTCTGTCTGTCTGTCTGTCTGTCTGTCTGTCTGTCTGTCTGTCTGTCTGTCTGTCTGTCTGTCTGTCTGTCTGTCTGTCTGTCTGTCTGTCTGTCTGTCTGTCTGTCTGTCTGTCTGTCTGTCTGTCTGTCTGTCTGTCTGTCTGTCTGTCTGTCTGTCTGTCTGTCTGTCTGTCTGTCTGTCTGTCTGTCTGTCTGTCTGTCTGTCTGTCTGTCTGTCTGTCTGTCTGTCTGTCTGTCTGTCTGTCTGTCTGTCTGTCTGTCTGTCTGTCTGTCTGTCTGTCTGTCTGTCTGTCTGTCTGTCTGTCTGTCTGTCTGTCTGTCTGTCTGTCTGTCTGTCTGTCTGTCTGTCTGTCTGTCTGTCTGTCTGTCTGTCTGTCTGTCTGTCTGTCTGTCTGTCTGTCTGTCTGTCTGTCTGTCTGTCTGTCTGTCTGTCTGTCTGTCTGTCTGTCTGTCTGTCTGTCTGTCTGTCTGTCTGTCTGTCTGTCTGTCTGTCTGTCTGTCTGTCTGTCTGTCTGTCTGTCTGTCTGTCTGTCTGTCTGTCTGTCTGTCTGTCTGTCTGTCTGTCTGTCTGTCTGTCTGTCTGTCTGTCTGTCTGTCTGTCTGTCTGTCTGTCTGTCTGTCTGTCTGTCTGTCTGTCTGTCTGTCTGTCTGTCTGTCTGTCTGTCTGTCTGTCTGTCTGTCTGTCTGTCTGTCTGTCTGTCTGTCTGTCTGTCTGTCTGTCTGTCTGTCTGTCTGTCTGTCTGTCTGTCTGTCTGTCTGTCTGTCTGTCTGTCTGTCTGTCTGTCTGTCTGTCTGTCTGTCTGTCTGTCTGTCTGTCTGTCTGTCTGTCTGTCTGTCTGTCTGTCTGTCTGTCTGTCTGTCTGTCTGTCTGTCTGTCTGTCTGTCTGTCTGTCTGTCTGTCTGTCTGTCTGTCTGTCTGTCTGTCTGTCTGTCTGTCTGTCTGTCTGTCTGTCTGTCTGTCTGTCTGTCTGTCTGTCTGTCTGTCTGTCTGTCTGTCTGTCTGTCTGTCTGTCTGTCTGTCTGTCTGTCTGTCTGTCTGTCTGTCTGTCTGTCTGTCTGTCTGTCTGTCTGTCTGTCTGTCTGTCTGTCTGTCTGTCTGTCTGTCTGTCTGTCTGTCTGTCTGTCTGTCTGTCTGTCTGTCTGTCTGTCTGTCTGTCTGTCTGTCTGTCTGTCTGTCTGTCTGTCTGTCTGTCTGTCTGTCTGTCTGTCTGTCTGTCTGTCTGTCTGTCTGTCTGTCTGTCTGTCTGTCTGTCTGTCTGTCTGTCTGTCTGTCTGTCTGTCTGTCTGTCTGTCTGTCTGTCTGTCTGTCTGTCTGTCTGTCTGTCTGTCTGTCTGTCTGTCTGTCTGTCTGTCTGTCTGTCTGTCTGTCTGTCTGTCTGTCTGTCTGTCTGTCTGTCTGTCTGTCTGTCTGTCTGTCTGTCTGTCTGTCTGTCTGTCTGTCTGTCTGTCTGTCTGTCTGTCTGTCTGTCTGTCTGTCTGTCTGTCTGTCTGTCTGTCTGTCTGTCTGTCTGTCTGTCTGTCTGTCTGTCTGTCTGTCTGTCTGTCTGTCTGTCTGTCTGTCTGTCTGTCTGTCTGTCTGTCTGTCTGTCTGTCTGTCTGTCTGTCTGTCTGTCTGTCTGTCTGTCTGTCTGTCTGTCTGTCTGTCTGTCTGTCTGTCTGTCTGTCTGTCTGTCTGTCTGTCTGTCTGTCTGTCTGTCTGTCTGTCTGTCTGTCTGTCTGTCTGTCTGTCTGTCTGTCTGTCTGTCTGTCTGTCTGTCTGTCTGTCTGTCTGTCTGTCTGTCTGTCTGTCTGTCTGTCTGTCTGTCTGTCTGTCTGTCTGTCTGTCTGTCTGTCTGTCTGTCTGTCTGTCTGTCTGTCTGTCTGTCTGTCTGTCTGTCTGTCTGTCTGTCTGTCTGTCTGTCTGTCTGTCTGTCTGTCTGTCTGTCTGTCTGTCTGTCTGTCTGTCTGTCTGTCTGTCTGTCTGTCTGTCTGTCTGTCTGTCTGTCTGTCTGTCTGTCTGTCTGTCTGTCTGTCTGTCTGTCTGTCTGTCTGTCTGTCTGTCTGTCTGTCTGTCTGTCTGTCTGTCTGTCTGTCTGTCTGTCTGTCTGTCTGTCTGTCTGTCTGTCTGTCTGTCTGTCTGTCTGTCTGTCTGTCTGTCTGTCTGTCTGTCTGTCTGTCTGTCTGTCTGTCTGTCTGTCTGTCTGTCTGTCTGTCTGTCTGTCTGTCTGTCTGTCTGTCTGTCTGTCTGTCTGTCTGTCTGTCTGTCTGTCTGTCTGTCTGTCTGTCTGTCTGTCTGTCTGTCTGTCTGTCTGTCTGTCTGTCTGTCTGTCTGTCTGTCTGTCTGTCTGTCTGTCTGTCTGTCTGTCTGTCTGTCTGTCTGTCTGTCTGTCTGTCTGTCTGTCTGTCTGTCTGTCTGTCTGTCTGTCTGTCTGTCTGTCTGTCTGTCTGTCTGTCTGTCTGTCTGTCTGTCTGTCTGTCTGTCTGTCTGTCTGTCTGTCTGTCTGTCTGTCTGTCTGTCTGTCTGTCTGTCTGTCTGTCTGTCTGTCTGTCTGTCTGTCTGTCTGTCTGTCTGTCTGTCTGTCTGTCTGTCTGTCTGTCTGTCTGTCTGTCTGTCTGTCTGTCTGTCTGTCTGTCTGTCTGTCTGTCTGTCTGTCTGTCTGTCTGTCTGTCTGTCTGTCTGTCTGTCTGTCTGTCTGTCTGTCTGTCTGTCTGTCTGTCTGTCTGTCTGTCTGTCTGTCTGTCTGTCTGTCTGTCTGTCTGTCTGTCTGTCTGTCTGTCTGTCTGTCTGTCTGTCTGTCTGTCTGTCTGTCTGTCTGTCTGTCTGTCTGTCTGTCTGTCTGTCTGTCTGTCTGTCTGTCTGTCTGTCTGTCTGTCTGTCTGTCTGTCTGTCTGTCTGTCTGTCTGTCTGTCTGTCTGTCTGTCTGTCTGTCTGTCTGTCTGTCTGTCTGTCTGTCTGTCTGTCTGTCTGTCTGTCTGTCTGTCTGTCTGTCTGTCTGTCTGTCTGTCTGTCTGTCTGTCTGTCTGTCTGTCTGTCTGTCTGTCTGTCTGTCTGTCTGTCTGTCTGTCTGTCTGTCTGTCTGTCTGTCTGTCTGTCTGTCTGTCTGTCTGTCTGTCTGTCTGTCTGTCTGTCTGTCTGTCTGTCTGTCTGTCTGTCTGTCTGTCTGTCTGTCTGTCTGTCTGTCTGTCTGTCTGTCTGTCTGTCTGTCTGTCTGTCTGTCTGTCTGTCTGTCTGTCTGTCTGTCTGTCTGTCTGTCTGTCTGTCTGTCTGTCTGTCTGTCTGTCTGTCTGTCTGTCTGTCTGTCTGTCTGTCTGTCTGTCTGTCTGTCTGTCTGTCTGTCTGTCTGTCTGTCTGTCTGTCTGTCTGTCTGTCTGTCTGTCTGTCTGTCTGTCTGTCTGTCTGTCTGTCTGTCTGTCTGTCTGTCTGTCTGTCTGTCTGTCTGTCTGTCTGTCTGTCTGTCTGTCTGTCTGTCTGTCTGTCTGTCTGTCTGTCTGTCTGTCTGTCTGTCTGTCTGTCTGTCTGTCTGTCTGTCTGTCTGTCTGTCTGTCTGTCTGTCTGTCTGTCTGTCTGTCTGTCTGTCTGTCTGTCTGTCTGTCTGTCTGTCTGTCTGTCTGTCTGTCTGTCTGTCTGTCTGTCTGTCTGTCTGTCTGTCTGTCTGTCTGTCTGTCTGTCTGTCTGTCTGTCTGTCTGTCTGTCTGTCTGTCTGTCTGTCTGTCTGTCTGTCTGTCTGTCTGTCTGTCTGTCTGTCTGTCTGTCTGTCTGTCTGTCTGTCTGTCTGTCTGTCTGTCTGTCTGTCTGTCTGTCTGTCTGTCTGTCTGTCTGTCTGTCTGTCTGTCTGTCTGTCTGTCTGTCTGTCTGTCTGTCTGTCTGTCTGTCTGTCTGTCTGTCTGTCTGTCTGTCTGTCTGTCTGTCTGTCTGTCTGTCTGTCTGTCTGTCTGTCTGTCTGTCTGTCTGTCTGTCTGTCTGTCTGTCTGTCTGTCTGTCTGTCTGTCTGTCTGTCTGTCTGTCTGTCTGTCTGTCTGTCTGTCTGTCTGTCTGTCTGTCTGTCTGTCTGTCTGTCTGTCTGTCTGTCTGTCTGTCTGTCTGTCTGTCTGTCTGTCTGTCTGTCTGTCTGTCTGTCTGTCTGTCTGTCTGTCTGTCTGTCTGTCTGTCTGTCTGTCTGTCTGTCTGTCTGTCTGTCTGTCTGTCTGTCTGTCTGTCTGTCTGTCTGTCTGTCTGTCTGTCTGTCTGTCTGTCTGTCTGTCTGTCTGTCTGTCTGTCTGTCTGTCTGTCTGTCTGTCTGTCTGTCTGTCTGTCTGTCTGTCTGTCTGTCTGTCTGTCTGTCTGTCTGTCTGTCTGTCTGTCTGTCTGTCTGTCTGTCTGTCTGTCTGTCTGTCTGTCTGTCTGTCTGTCTGTCTGTCTGTCTGTCTGTCTGTCTGTCTGTCTGTCTGTCTGTCTGTCTGTCTGTCTGTCTGTCTGTCTGTCTGTCTGTCTGTCTGTCTGTCTGTCTGTCTGTCTGTCTGTCTGTCTGTCTGTCTGTCTGTCTGTCTGTCTGTCTGTCTGTCTGTCTGTCTGTCTGTCTGTCTGTCTGTCTGTCTGTCTGTCTGTCTGTCTGTCTGTCTGTCTGTCTGTCTGTCTGTCTGTCTGTCTGTCTGTCTGTCTGTCTGTCTGTCTGTCTGTCTGTCTGTCTGTCTGTCTGTCTGTCTGTCTGTCTGTCTGTCTGTCTGTCTGTCTGTCTGTCTGTCTGTCTGTCTGTCTGTCTGTCTGTCTGTCTGTCTGTCTGTCTGTCTGTCTGTCTGTCTGTCTGTCTGTCTGTCTGTCTGTCTGTCTGTCTGTCTGTCTGTCTGTCTGTCTGTCTGTCTGTCTGTCTGTCTGTCTGTCTGTCTGTCTGTCTGTCTGTCTGTCTGTCTGTCTGTCTGTCTGTCTGTCTGTCTGTCTGTCTGTCTGTCTGTCTGTCTGTCTGTCTGTCTGTCTGTCTGTCTGTCTGTCTGTCTGTCTGTCTGTCTGTCTGTCTGTCTGTCTGTCTGTCTGTCTGTCTGTCTGTCTGTCTGTCTGTCTGTCTGTCTGTCTGTCTGTCTGTCTGTCTGTCTGTCTGTCTGTCTGTCTGTCTGTCTGTCTGTCTGTCTGTCTGTCTGTCTGTCTGTCTGTCTGTCTGTCTGTCTGTCTGTCTGTCTGTCTGTCTGTCTGTCTGTCTCTTTTTTTGGACGTAGTGATAGCGCGCTATCATCTAGTGGCCCCACGATATCTTCCCGATCCATCCCGGGACTATGTTAGCATTTCATCAGGTCGGATGGTTGTTTAACTCTCAAGTTTTCCTCCTGCTATATTTTGAGCTCCTAGTCCCCTGTCCTCTTCCGAGATTAGGGGTTCGGTCTTCTCTGACATCTTTCCTTCATTATGCGACTTATCAATGAATCACACAACTTCCATTTTGTTTCCGATTTTAACATTTCATCTATTAAGTTTTCCGGTGATAAAGTAACACCGACTTTGTTGTTTACATTTTGCCTTATATCATGCCACTTTGAACAATGAAATAAAACATGTTCAGCGTTATCTTCTTCAGCGCCACAATCTTCACATCTTGTTGTGTCTCTAATTCTGAAACGTTGTAGGTAGCTGTTAAAGCTGCCGTGGCCTGTCAGAACTTGTGTTAGGTAATAATTTATATTACCGTGTTTTCTCTCCAACCATTTGGAAATGTTTGGTATGAGTCTATATGTCCATCTTCCTTTTTCTTCGCTTTCCCAGCGTGCTTGCCATTTTAGTACTAAGTTGTTTCTTGCTTCTTTTTTAATAAGGTTCTTATTTTCTGGACCTGCTCGTTTGTTCCAGGTTTCAACTCTTTCCATTACTAGGAGATCTATTGGTGCGATCCCTGCCAGCACAAGGGCGGCACTGGTAGATACAGTGCGGTAGGCTGATATAACTCTTAGTGCACTTATTCTTTGTGGCTTCAGTAATTTTTCCCTCGCATTCTTCCTCGCCATTGTTCCTGCAAAAGCTGGAGCAGCGTACAGTATTTGGGAATGTATAACGCTGTTTATAAGTCTTCTTGTTCCATCTTTTGGCCCTCGTGCATTTGGCATTATTCTTGTTAATGCTCCTGCAGTTTTTAAGCTTTGTCACGAATATTCTCAACATGTTTATTGAAACTGAGTCGGTCATCTAACTGTACACCAAGGTATTGTAAACTCCGCCCAAAAGATATCGTGTTCTCGTTTATTCTTATCTCCGGCACGTTGAATCTTCTTCGATCTGTAACTAAAATTGCTTCAGTTTTGGCCGCCGCTAATTGGAGTCCATGTGCTCTAAGCCATCTGTCACATCGGCTGAGACTGTCATTTATGAGGATTTCTAGCACCTCTGGTGTAGAATTCCATACAACAAGTGCAATATCATCAGCGTACCCTATTAAGGTAGTACAATCTTGTAATTCCATATTCAAGAGTCCATCGTACATAACATTCCACAGAAATGGTCCTAATACCGATCCCTGTGGTATACCCGCTGATATATTGTAATTTTTAACTCCCTCATCTGTTTCATACGTTAGAACACGATCACTCAAATAGTCCACTATCATGTTATAAAGAAATGCATCCACGCCCTTTCTCTTAAAAGCATCCAATATGACATCCCACTTTACTGAATTAAAAGCATTTTTAATATCCAAAGTAATTATGGCACAAAACCCCTTTGCTGTTTTTGCTGCCGTTGCAATTTCCACGACTTCCTTTACGGCATCTAATGTAATTTTCCCCTTACGGAAACCATATTGTTTGGTTGAAATTCCCCCTAAACGTTCCACTTCTTCCTCTAATCTGTGTAACAAAAGACTCTCAAACAGTTTCCCTAGTGTATTTAACAGACACAAAGGTCTGTATGAACTAGCCTCATTAAGTGGTTTGTCACCCTTCCGTAGTAGTACCAAGTTCTGTGTTTTCAAAGAGCTTGGAAAGATACCTTTTTCAAAACAAACGTTAAATGTGTTAAGTAGTAGATCTGGCCATACTTCCTGTGTTAATTTCAAAACCTCGTTTGGTATTCCATCAGGTCCTGGACTCTTCTTGCATTTTAGTTTGAGGCATGCCCCTTGGAGCTCCTCAAAGTTAAATGGTACACAATTACCACTGGTTACGAGTTTAGGTGCTTTTAGCATACCTTGTTCATCAGGCGGAAATAGTGTAGATACAATTTCGGCAGCCCAAGATGGCTCTCTTATCCCAGGTATGGGTTTTCTGGTTCCAATCTTCTTCATTACAATTTTGTAAGGTTTTCCCCATGGGTCTGTGTCAATTTCATTACACAAATCCTTCCACCTTTCCCGCTTGCTGTGTTTAATAGCTAGTTTGAGAATTCTTCGCGTTTTTCTATATTCTTCTTTGAGTGAGGCATCTGTAGGGTTGCGTGTAGTGGCTCGTCTTGCAGATATACATTCCCTTCGAAGTTCTCCTATCTCAGACGTCCACCAGTATACTGGTTTATTTCGTTGGTTGTATTCTTTGACTCTTGGCATACTGGCATTGCAGCACTTCGTTATCGTATCTGTAGTAAATTTTAATACCCCTTCTTCGGTTGTGTTTTGTATAAAGCCTCTTTGTTTAGCCTTCCGTAGAGACGTAGTGAATCTTTCATTATGCAGTTTCCTTGTGTTCCATTCTGTCTGTCTGTCTGTCTGTCTGTCTGTCTGTCTGTCTGTCTGTCTGTCTGTCTGTCTGTCTGTCTGTCTGTCTGTCTGTCTGTCTGTCTGTCTGTCTGTCTGTCTGTCTGTCTGTCTGTCTGTCTGTCTGTCTGTCTGTCTGTCTGTCTGTCTGTCTGTCTGTCTGTCTGTCTGTCTGTCTGTCTGTCTGTCTGTCTGTCTGTCTGTCTGTCTGTCTGTCTGTCTGTCTGTCTGTCTGTCTGTCTGTCTGTCTGTCTGTCTGTCTGTCTGTCTGTCTGTCTCTTTTTTTGGACGTAGTGATAGCGCGCTATCATCTAGTGGCCCCACGATATCTTCCCGATCCATCCCGGGACTATGTTAGCATTTCATCAGGTCGGATGGTTGTTTAACTCTCAAGTTTTCCTCCTGCTATATTTTGAGCTCCTAGTCCCCTGTCCTCTTCCGAGATTAGGGGTTCGGTCTTCTCTGACATCTTTCCTTCATTATGCGACTTATCAATGAATCACACAACTTCCATTTTGTTTCCGATTTTAACATTTCATCTATTAAGTTTTCCGGTGATAAAGTAACACCGACTTTGTTGTTTACATTTTGCCTTATATCATGCCACTTTGAACAATGAAATAAAACATGTTCAGCGTTATCTTCTTCAGCGCCACAATCTTCACATCTTGTTGTGTCTCTAATTCTGAAACGTTGTAGGTAGCTGTTAAAGCTGCCGTGGCCTGTCAGAACTTGTGTTAGGTAATAATTTATATTACCGTGTTTTCTCTCCAACCATTTGGAAATGTTTGGTATGAGTCTATATGTCCATCTTCCTTTTTCTTCGCTTTCCCAGCGTGCTTGCCATTTTAGTACTAAGTTGTTTCTTGCTTCTTTTTTAATAAGGTTCTTATTTTCTGGACCTGCTCGTTTGTTCCAGGTTTCAACTCTTTCCATTACTAGGAGATCTATTGGTGCGATCCCTGCCAGCACAAGGGCGGCACTGGTAGATACAGTGCGGTAGGCTGATATAACTCTTAGTGCACTTATTCTTTGTGGCTTCAGTAATTTTTCCCTCGCATTCTTCCTCGCCATTGTTCCTGCAAAAGCTGGAGCAGCGTACAGTATTTGGGAATGTATAACGCTGTTTATAAGTCTTCTTGTTCCATCTTTTGGCCCTCGTGCATTTGGCATTATTCTTGTTAATGCTCCTGCAGTTTTTAAAGCTTTGTCACGAATATTCTCAACATGTTTATTGAAACTGAGTCGGTCATCTAACTGTACACCAAGGTATTGTAAACTCCGCCCAAAAGATATCGTGTTCTCGTTTATTCTTATCTCCGGCACGTTGAATCTTCTTCGATCTGTAACTAAAATTGCTTCAGTTTTGGCCGCCGCTAATTGGAGTCCATGTGCTCTAAGCCATCTGTCACATCGGCTGAGACTGTCATTTATGAGGATTTCTAGCACCTCTGGTGTAGAATTCCATACAACAAGTGCAATATCATCAGCGTACCCTATTAAGGTAGTACAATCTTGTAATTCCATATTCAAGAGTCCATCGTACATAACATTCCACAGAAATGGTCCTAATACCGATCCCTGTGGTATACCCGCTGATATATTGTAATTTTTAACTCCCTCATCTGTTTCATACGTTAGAACACGATCACTCAAATAGTCCACTATCATGTTATAAAGAAATGCATCCACGCCCTTTCTCTTAAAAGCATCCAATATGACATCCCACTTTACTGAATTAAAAGCATTTTTAATATCCAAAGTAATTATGGCACAAAACCCCTTTGCTGTTTTTGCTGCCGTTGCAATTTCCACGACTTCCTTTACGGCATCTAATGTAATTTTCCCCTTACGGAAACCATATTGTTTGGTTGAAATTCCCCCTAAACGTTCCACTTCTTCCTCTAATCTGTGTAACAAAAGACTCTCAAACAGTTTCCCTAGTGTATTTAACAGACACAAAGGTCTGTATGAACTAGCCTCATTAAGTGGTTTGTCACCCTTCCGTAGTAGTACCAAGTTCTGTGTTTTCAAAGAGCTTGGAAAGATACCTTTTTCAAAACAAACGTTAAATGTGTTAAGTAGTAGATCTGGCCATACTTCCTGTGTTAATTTCAAAACCTCGTTTGGTATTCCATCAGGTCCTGGACTCTTCTTGCATTTTAGTTTGAGGCATGCCCCTTGGAGCTCCTCAAAGTTAAATGGTACACAATTACCACTGGTTACGAGTTTAGGTGCTTTTAGCATACCTTGTTCATCAGGCGGAAATAGTGTAGATACAATTTCGGCAGCCCAAGATGGCTCTCTTATCCCAGGTATGGGTTTTCTGGTTCCAATCTTCTTCATTACAATTTTGTAAGGTTTTCCCCATGGGTCTGTGTCAATTTCATTACACAAATCCTTCCACCTTTCCCGCTTGCTGTGTTTAATAGCTAGTTTGAGAATTCTTCGCGTTTTTCTATATTCTTCTTTGAGTGAGGCATCTGTAGGGTTGCGTGTAGTGGCTCGTCTTGCAGATATACATTCCCTTCGAAGTTCTCCTATCTCAGACGTCCACCAGTATACTGGTTTATTTCGTTGGTTGTATTCTTTGACTCTTGGCATACTGGCATTGCAGCACTTCGTTATCGTATCTGTAGTAAATTTTAATACCCCTTCTTCGGTTGTGTTTTGTATAAAGCCTCTTTGTTTAGCCTTCCGTAGAGACGTAGTGAATCTTTCATTATGCAGTTTCCTTGTGTTCCATTCTGTCTGTCTGTCTGTCTGTCTGTCTGTCTGTCTGTCTGTCTGTCTGTCTGTCTGTCTGTCTGTCTGTCTGTCTGTCTGTCTGTCTGTCTGTCTGTCTGTCTGTCTGTCTGTCTGTCTGTCTGTCTGTCTGTCTGTCTGTCTGTCTGTCTGTCTGTCTGTCTGTCTGTCTGTCTGTCTGTCTGTCTGTCTGTCTGTCTGTCTGTCTGTCTGTCTGTCTGTCTGTCTGTCTGTCTGTCTGTCTGTCTGTCTGTCTGTCTGTCTGTCTGTCTGTCTGTCTGTCTGTCTGTCTGTCTGTCTGTCTGTCTGTCTGTCTGTCTGTCTGTCTGTCTGTCTGTCTGTCTGTCTGTCTGTCTGTCTGTCTGTCTGTCTGTCTGTCTGTCTGTCTGTCTGTCTGTCTGTCTGTCTGTCTGTCTGTCTGTCTGTCTGTCTGTCTGTCTGTCTGTCTGTCTGTCTGTCTGTCTGTCTGTCTGTCTGTCTGTCTGTCTGTCTGTCTGTCTGTCTGTCTGTCTGTCTGTCTGTCTGTCTGTCTGTCTGTCTGTCTGTCTGTCTGTCTGTCTGTCTGTCTGTCTGTCTGTCTGTCTGTCTGTCTGTCTGTCTGTCTGTCTGTCTGTCTGTCTGTCTGTCTGTCTGTCTGTCTGTCTGTCTGTCTGTCTGTCTGTCTGTCTGTCTGTCTGTCTGTCTGTCTGTCTGTCTGTCTGTCTGTCTGTCTGTCTGTCTGTCTGTCTGTCTGTCTGTCTGTCTGTCTGTCTGTCTGTCTGTCTGTCTGTCTGTCTGTCTGTCTGTCTGTCTGTCTGTCTGTCTGTCTGTCTGTCTGTCTGTCTGTCTGTCTGTCTGTCTGTCTGTCTGTCTGTCTGTCTGTCTGTCTGTCTGTCTGTCTGTCTGTCTGTCTGTCTGTCTGTCTGTCTGTCTGTCTGTCTGTCTGTCTGTCTGTCTGTCTGTCTGTCTGTCTGTCTGTCTGTCTGTCTGTCTGTCTGTCTGTCTGTCTGTCTGTCTGTCTGTCTGTCTGTCTGTCTGTCTGTCTGTCTGTCTGTCTGTCTGTCTGTCTGTCTGTCTGTCTGTCTGTCTGTCTGTCTGTCTGTCTGTCTGTCTGTCTGTCTGTCTGTCTGTCTGTCTGTCTGTCTGTCTGTCTGTCTGTCTGTCTGTCTGTCTGTCTGTCTGTCTGTCTGTCTGTCTGTCTGTCTGTCTGTCTGTCTGTCTGTCTGTCTGTCTGTCTGTCTGTCTGTCTGTCTGTCTGTCTGTCTGTCTGTCTGTCTGTCTGTCTGTCTGTCTGTCTGTCTGTCTGTCTGTCTGTCTGTCTGTCTGTCTGTCTGTCTGTCTGTCTGTCTGTCTGTCTGTCTGTCTGTCTGTCTGTCTGTCTGTCTGTCTGTCTGTCTGTCTGTCTGTCTGTCTGTCTGTCTGTCTGTCTGTCTGTCTGTCTGTCTGTCTGTCTGTCTGTCTGTCTGTCTGTCTGTCTGTCTGTCTGTCTGTCTGTCTGTCTGTCTGTCTGTCTGTCTGTCTGTCTGTCTGTCTGTCTGTCTGTCTGTCTGTCTGTCTGTCTGTCTGTCTGTCTGTCTGTCTGTCTGTCTGTCTGTCTGTCTGTCTGTCTGTCTGTCTGTCTGTCTGTCTGTCTGTCTGTCTGTCTGTCTGTCTGTCTGTCTGTCTGTCTGTCTGTCTGTCTGTCTGTCTGTCTGTCTGTCTGTCTGTCTGTCTGTCTGTCTGTCTGTCTGTCTGTCTGTCTGTCTGTCTGTCTGTCTGTCTGTCTGTCTGTCTGTCTGTCTGTCTGTCTGTCTGTCTGTCTGTCTGTCTGTCTGTCTGTCTGTCTGTCTGTCTGTCTGTCTGTCTGTCTGTCTGTCTGTCTGTCTGTCTGTCTGTCTGTCTGTCTGTCTGTCTGTCTGTCTGTCTGTCTGTCTGTCTGTCTGTCTGTCTGTCTGTCTGTCTGTCTGTCTGTCTGTCTGTCTGTCTGTCTGTCTGTCTGTCTGTCTGTCTGTCTGTCTGTCTGTCTGTCTGTCTGTCTGTCTGTCTGTCTGTCTGTCTGTCTGTCTGTCTGTCTGTCTGTCTGTCTGTCTGTCTGTCTGTCTGTCTGTCTGTCTGTCTGTCTGTCTGTCTGTCTGTCTGTCTGTCTGTCTGTCTGTCTGTCTGTCTGTCTGTCTGTCTGTCTGTCTGTCTGTCTGTCTGTCTGTCTGTCTGTCTGTCTGTCTGTCTGTCTGTCTGTCTGTCTGTCTGTCTGTCTGTCTGTCTGTCTGTCTGTCTGTCTGTCTGTCTGTCTGTCTGTCTGTCTGTCTGTCTGTCTGTCTGTCTGTCTGTCTGTCTGTCTGTCTGTCTGTCTGTCTGTCTGTCTGTCTGTCTGTCTGTCTGTCTGTCTGTCTGTCTGTCTGTCTGTCTGTCTGTCTGTCTGTCTGTCTGTCTGTCTGTCTGTCTGTCTGTCTGTCTGTCTGTCTGTCTGTCTGTCTGTCTGTCTGTCTGTCTGTCTGTCTGTCTGTCTGTCTGTCTGTCTGTCTGTCTGTCTGTCTGTCTGTCTGTCTGTCTGTCTGTCTGTCTGTCTGTCTGTCTGTCTGTCTGTCTGTCTGTCTGTCTGTCTGTCTGTCTGTCTGTCTGTCTGTCTGTCTGTCTGTCTGTCTGTCTGTCTGTCTGTCTGTCTGTCTGTCTGTCTGTCTGTCTGTCTGTCTGTCTGTCTGTCTGTCTGTCTGTCTGTCTGTCTGTCTGTCTGTCTGTCTGTCTGTCTGTCTGTCTGTCTGTCTGTCTGTCTGTCTGTCTGTCTGTCTGTCTGTCTGTCTGTCTGTCTGTCTGTCTGTCTGTCTGTCTGTCTGTCTGTCTGTCTGTCTGTCTGTCTGTCTGTCTGTCTGTCTGTCTGTCTGTCTGTCTGTCTGTCTGTCTGTCTGTCTGTCTGTCTGTCTGTCTGTCTGTCTGTCTGTCTGTCTGTCTGTCTGTCTGTCTGTCTGTCTGTCTGTCTGTCTGTCTGTCTGTCTGTCTGTCTGTCTGTCTGTCTGTCTGTCTGTCTGTCTGTCTGTCTGTCTGTCTGTCTGTCTGTCTGTCTGTCTGTCTGTCTGTCTGTCTGTCTGTCTGTCTGTCTGTCTGTCTGTCTGTCTGTCTGTCTGTCTGTCTGTCTGTCTGTCTGTCTGTCTGTCTGTCTGTCTGTCTGTCTGTCTGTCTGTCTGTCTGTCTGTCTGTCTGTCTGTCTGTCTGTCTGTCTGTCTGTCTGTCTGTCTGTCTGTCTGTCTGTCTGTCTGTCTGTCTGTCTGTCTGTCTGTCTGTCTGTCTGTCTGTCTGTCTGTCTGTCTGTCTGTCTGTCTGTCTGTCTGTCTGTCTGTCTGTCTGTCTGTCTGTCTGTCTGTCTGTCTGTCTGTCTGTCTGTCTGTCTGTCTGTCTGTCTGTCTGTCTGTCTGTCTGTCTGTCTGTCTGTCTGTCTGTCTGTCTGTCTGTCTGTCTGTCTGTCTGTCTGTCTGTCTGTCTGTCTGTCTGTCTGTCTGTCTGTCTGTCTGTCTGTCTGTCTGTCTGTCTGTCTGTCTGTCTGTCTGTCTGTCTGTCTGTCTGTCTGTCTGTCTGTCTGTCTGTCTGTCTGTCTGTCTGTCTGTCTGTCTGTCTGTCTGTCTGTCTGTCTGTCTGTCTGTCTGTCTGTCTGTCTGTCTGTCTGTCTGTCTGTCTGTCTGTCTGTCTGTCTGTCTGTCTGTCTGTCTGTCTGTCTGTCTGTCTGTCTGTCTGTCTGTCTGTCTGTCTGTCTGTCTGTCTGTCTGTCTGTCTGTCTGTCTGTCTGTCTGTCTGTCTGTCTGTCTGTCTGTCTGTCTGTCTGTCTGTCTGTCTGTCTGTCTGTCTGTCTGTCTGTCTGTCTGTCTGTCTGTCTGTCTGTCTGTCTGTCTGTCTGTCTGTCTGTCTGTCTGTCTGTCTGTCTGTCTGTCTGTCTGTCTGTCTGTCTGTCTGTCTGTCTGTCTGTCTGTCTGTCTGTCTGTCTGTCTGTCTGTCTGTCTGTCTGTCTGTCTGTCTGTCTGTCTGTCTGTCTGTCTGTCTGTCTGTCTGTCTGTCTGTCTGTCTGTCTGTCTGTCTGTCTGTCTGTCTGTCTGTCTGTCTGTCTGTCTGTCTGTCTGTCTGTCTGTCTGTCTGTCTGTCTGTCTGTCTGTCTGTCTGTCTGTCTGTCTGTCTGTCTGTCTGTCTGTCTGTCTGTCTGTCTGTCTGTCTGTCTGTCTGTCTGTCTGTCTGTCTGTCTGTCTGTCTGTCTGTCTGTCTGTCTGTCTGTCTGTCTGTCTGTCTGTCTGTCTGTCTGTCTGTCTGTCTGTCTGTCTGTCTGTCTGTCTGTCTGTCTGTCTGTCTGTCTGTCTGTCTGTCTGTCTGTCTGTCTGTCTGTCTGTCTGTCTGTCTGTCTGTCTGTCTGTCTGTCTGTCTGTCTGTCTGTCTGTCTGTCTGTCTGTCTGTCTGTCTGTCTGTCTGTCTGTCTGTCTGTCTGTCTGTCTGTCTGTCTGTCTGTCTGTCTGTCTGTCTGTCTGTCTGTCTGTCTGTCTGTCTGTCTGTCTGTCTGTCTGTCTGTCTGTCTGTCTGTCTGTCTGTCTGTCTGTCTGTCTGTCTGTCTGTCTGTCTGTCTGTCTGTCTGTCTGTCTGTCTGTCTGTCTGTCTGTCTGTCTGTCTGTCTGTCTGTCTGTCTGTCTGTCTGTCTGTCTGTCTGTCTGTCTGTCTGTCTGTCTGTCTGTCTGTCTGTCTGTCTGTCTGTCTGTCTGTCTGTCTGTCTGTCTGTCTGTCTGTCTGTCTGTCTGTCTGTCTGTCTGTCTGTCTGTCTGTCTGTCTGTCTGTCTGTCTGTCTGTCTGTCTGTCTGTCTGTCTGTCTGTCTGTCTGTCTGTCTGTCTGTCTGTCTGTCTGTCTGTCTGTCTGTCTGTCTGTCTGTCTGTCTGTCTGTCTGTCTGTCTGTCTGTCTGTCTGTCTGTCTGTCTGTCTGTCTGTCTGTCTGTCTGTCTGTCTGTCTGTCTGTCTGTCTGTCTGTCTGTCTGTCTGTCTGTCTGTCTGTCTGTCTGTCTGTCTGTCTGTCTGTCTGTCTGTCTGTCTGTCTGTCTGTCTGTCTGTCTGTCTGTCTGTCTGTCTGTCTGTCTGTCTGTCTGTCTGTCTGTCTGTCTGTCTGTCTGTCTGTCTGTCTGTCTGTCTGTCTGTCTGTCTGTCTGTCTGTCTGTCTGTCTGTCTGTCTGTCTGTCTGTCTGTCTGTCTGTCTGTCTGTCTGTCTGTCTGTCTGTCTGTCTGTCTGTCTGTCTGTCTGTCTGTCTGTCTGTCTGTCTGTCTGTCTGTCTGTCTGTCTGTCTGTCTGTCTGTCTGTCTGTCTGTCTGTCTGTCTGTCTGTCTGTCTGTCTGTCTGTCTGTCTGTCTGTCTGTCTGTCTGTCTGTCTGTCTGTCTGTCTGTCTGTCTGTCTGTCTGTCTGTCTGTCTGTCTGTCTGTCTGTCTGTCTGTCTGTCTGTCTGTCTGTCTGTCTGTCTGTCTGTCTGTCTGTCTGTCTGTCTGTCTGTCTGTCTGTCTGTCTGTCTGTCTGTCTGTCTGTCTGTCTGTCTGTCTGTCTGTCTGTCTGTCTGTCTGTCTGTCTGTCTGTCTGTCTGTCTGTCTGTCTGTCTGTCTGTCTGTCTGTCTGTCTGTCTGTCTGTCTGTCTGTCTGTCTGTCTGTCTGTCTGTCTGTCTGTCTGTCTGTCTGTCTGTCTGTCTGTCTGTCTGTCTGTCTGTCTGTCTGTCTGTCTGTCTGTCTGTCTGTCTGTCTGTCTGTCTGTCTGTCTGTCTGTCTGTCTGTCTGTCTGTCTGTCTGTCTGTCTGTCTGTCTGTCTGTCTGTCTGTCTGTCTGTCTGTCTGTCTGTCTGTCTGTCTGTCTGTCTGTCTGTCTGTCTGTCTGTCTGTCTGTCTGTCTGTCTGTCTGTCTGTCTGTCTGTCTGTCTGTCTGTCTGTCTGTCTGTCTGTCTGTCTGTCTGTCTGTCTGTCTGTCTGTCTGTCTGTCTGTCTGTCTGTCTGTCTGTCTGTCTGTCTGTCTGTCTGTCTGTCTGTCTGTCTGTCTGTCTGTCTGTCTGTCTGTCTGTCTGTCTGTCTGTCTGTCTGTCTGTCTGTCTGTCTGTCTGTCTGTCTGTCTGTCTGTCTGTCTGTCTGTCTGTCTGTCTGTCTGTCTGTCTGTCTGTCTGTCTGTCTGTCTGTCTGTCTGTCTGTCTGTCTGTCTGTCTGTCTGTCTGTCTGTCTGTCTGTCTGTCTGTCTGTCTGTCTGTCTGTCTGTCTGTCTGTCTGTCTGTCTGTCTGTCTGTCTGTCTGTCTGTCTGTCTGTCTGTCTGTCTGTCTGTCTGTCTGTCTGTCTGTCTGTCTGTCTGTCTGTCTGTCTGTCTGTCTGTCTGTCTGTCTGTCTGTCTGTCTGTCTGTCTGTCTGTCTGTCTGTCTGTCTGTCTGTCTGTCTGTCTGTCTGTCTGTCTGTCTGTCTGTCTGTCTGTCTGTCTGTCTGTCTGTCTGTCTGTCTGTCTGTCTGTCTGTCTGTCTGTCTGTCTGTCTGTCTGTCTGTCTGTCTGTCTGTCTGTCTGTCTGTCTGTCTGTCTGTCTGTCTGTCTGTCTGTCTGTCTGTCTGTCTGTCTGTCTGTCTGTCTGTCTGTCTGTCTGTCTGTCTGTCTGTCTGTCTGTCTGTCTGTCTGTCTGTCTGTCTGTCTGTCTGTCTGTCTGTCTGTCTGTCTGTCTGTCTGTCTGTCTGTCTGTCTGTCTGTCTGTCTGTCTGTCTGTCTGTCTGTCTGTCTGTCTGTCTGTCTGTCTGTCTGTCTGTCTGTCTGTCTGTCTGTCTGTCTGTCTGTCTGTCTGTCTGTCTGTCTGTCTGTCTGTCTGTCTGTCTGTCTGTCTGTCTGTCTGTCTGTCTGTCTGTCTGTCTGTCTGTCTGTCTGTCTGTCTGTCTGTCTGTCTGTCTGTCTGTCTGTCTGTCTGTCTGTCTGTCTGTCTGTCTGTCTGTCTGTCTGTCTGTCTGTCTGTCTGTCTGTCTGTCTGTCTGTCTGTCTGTCTGTCTGTCTGTCTGTCTGTCTGTCTGTCTGTCTGTCTGTCTGTCTGTCTGTCTGTCTGTCTGTCTGTCTGTCTGTCTGTCTGTCTGTCTGTCTGTCTGTCTGTCTGTCTGTCTGTCTGTCTGTCTGTCTGTCTGTCTGTCTGTCTGTCTGTCTGTCTGTCTGTCTGTCTGTCTGTCTGTCTGTCTGTCTGTCTGTCTGTCTGTCTGTCTGTCTGTCTGTCTGTCTGTCTGTCTGTCTGTCTGTCTGTCTGTCTGTCTGTCTGTCTGTCTGTCTGTCTGTCTGTCTGTCTGTCTGTCTGTCTGTCTGTCTGTCTGTCTGTCTGTCTGTCTGTCTGTCTGTCTGTCTGTCTGTCTGTCTGTCTGTCTGTCTGTCTGTCTGTCTGTCTGTCTGTCTGTCTGTCTGTCTGTCTGTCTGTCTGTCTGTCTGTCTGTCTGTCTGTCTGTCTGTCTGTCTGTCTGTCTGTCTGTCTGTCTGTCTGTCTGTCTGTCTGTCTGTCTGTCTGTCTGTCTGTCTGTCTGTCTGTCTGTCTGTCTGTCTGTCTGTCTGTCTGTCTGTCTGTCTGTCTGTCTGTCTGTCTGTCTGTCTGTCTGTCTGTCTGTCTGTCTGTCTGTCTGTCTGTCTGTCTGTCTGTCTGTCTGTCTGTCTGTCTGTCTGTCTGTCTGTCTGTCTGTCTGTCTGTCTGTCTGTCTGTCTGTCTGTCTGTCTGTCTGTCTGTCTGTCTGTCTGTCTGTCTGTCTGTCTGTCTGTCTGTCTGTCTGTCTGTCTGTCTGTCTGTCTGTCTGTCTGTCTGTCTGTCTGTCTGTCTGTCTGTCTGTCTGTCTGTCTGTCTGTCTGTCTGTCTGTCTGTCTGTCTGTCTGTCTGTCTGTCTGTCTGTCTGTCTGTCTGTCTGTCTGTCTGTCTGTCTGTCTGTCTGTCTGTCTGTCTGTCTGTCTGTCTGTCTGTCTGTCTGTCTGTCTGTCTGTCTGTCTGTCTGTCTGTCTGTCTGTCTGTCTGTCTGTCTGTCTGTCTGTCTGTCTGTCTGTCTGTCTGTCTGTCTGTCTGTCTGTCTGTCTGTCTGTCTGTCTGTCTGTCTGTCTGTCTGTCTGTCTGTCTGTCTGTCTGTCTGTCTGTCTGTCTGTCTGTCTGTCTGTCTGTCTGTCTGTCTGTCTGTCTGTCTGTCTGTCTGTCTGTCTGTCTGTCTGTCTGTCTGTCTGTCTGTCTGTCTGTCTGTCTGTCTGTCTGTCTGTCTGTCTGTCTGTCTGTCTGTCTGTCTGTCTGTCTGTCTGTCTGTCTGTCTGTCTGTCTGTCTGTCTGTCTGTCTGTCTGTCTGTCTGTCTGTCTGTCTGTCTGTCTGTCTGTCTGTCTGTCTGTCTGTCTGTCTGTCTGTCTGTCTGTCTGTCTGTCTGTCTGTCTGTCTGTCTGTCTGTCTGTCTGTCTGTCTGTCTGTCTGTCTGTCTGTCTGTCTGTCTGTCTGTCTGTCTGTCTGTCTGTCTGTCTGTCTGTCTGTCTGTCTGTCTGTCTGTCTGTCTGTCTGTCTGTCTGTCTGTCTGTCTGTCTGTCTGTCTGTCTGTCTGTCTGTCTGTCTGTCTGTCTGTCTGTCTGTCTGTCTGTCTGTCTGTCTGTCTGTCTGTCTGTCTGTCTGTCTGTCTGTCTGTCTGTCTGTCTGTCTGTCTGTCTGTCTGTCTGTCTGTCTGTCTGTCTGTCTGTCTGTCTGTCTGTCTGTCTGTCTGTCTGTCTGTCTGTCTGTCTGTCTGTCTGTCTGTCTGTCTGTCTGTCTGTCTGTCTGTCTGTCTGTCTGTCTGTCTGTCTGTCTGTCTGTCTGTCTGTCTGTCTGTCTGTCTGTCTGTCTGTCTGTCTGTCTGTCTGTCTGTCTGTCTGTCTGTCTGTCTGTCTGTCTGTCTGTCTGTCTGTCTGTCTGTCTGTCTGTCTGTCTGTCTGTCTGTCTGTCTGTCTGTCTGTCTGTCTGTCTGTCTGTCTGTCTGTCTGTCTGTCTGTCTGTCTGTCTGTCTGTCTGTCTGTCTGTCTGTCTGTCTGTCTGTCTGTCTGTCTGTCTGTCTGTCTGTCTGTCTGTCTGTCTGTCTGTCTGTCTGTCTGTCTGTCTGTCTGTCTGTCTGTCTGTCTGTCTGTCTGTCTGTCTGTCTGTCTGTCTGTCTGTCTGTCTGTCTGTCTGTCTGTCTGTCTGTCTGTCTGTCTGTCTGTCTGTCTGTCTGTCTGCCTGTCTGTCTGCCTGTCTGTCTGTCTGTCTGTCTGTCTGTCTGTCTGTCTGTCTGTCTGTCTGTCTGTCTGTCTGTCTGTCTGTCTGTCTGTCTGTCTGTCTGTCTGTCTGTCTGTCTGTCTGTCTGTCTGTCTGTCTGTCTGTCTGTCTGTCTGTCTGTCTGTCTGTCTGTCTGTCTGTCTGTCTGTCTGTCTGTCTGTCTGTCTGTCTGTCTGTCTGTCTGTCTGTCTGTCTGTCTGTCTGTCTGTCTGTCTGTCTGTCTGTCTGTCTGTCTGTCTGTCTGTCTGTCTGTCTGTCTGTCTGTCTGTCTGTCTGTCTGTCTGTCTGTCTGTCTGTCTGTCTGTCTGTCTGTCTGTCTGTCTGTCTGTCTGTCTGTCTGTCTGTCTGTCTGTCTGTCTGTCTGTCTGTCTGTCTGTCTGTCTGTCTGTCTGTCTGTCTGTCTGTCTGTCTGTCTGTCTGTCTGTCTGTCTGTCTGTCTGTCTGTCTGTCTGTCTGTCTGTCTGTCTGTCTGTCTGTCTGTCTGTCTGTCTGTCTGTCTGTCTGTCTGTCTGTCTGTCTGTCTGTCTGTCTGTCTGTCTGTCTGTCTGTCTGTCTGTCTGTCTGTCTGTCTGTCTGTCTGTCTGTCTGTCTGTCTGTCTGTCTGTCTGTCTGTCTGTCTGTCTGTCTGTCTGTCTGTCTGTCTGTCTGTCTGTCTGTCTGTCTGTCTGTCTGTCTGTCTGTCTGTCTGTCTGTCTGTCTGTCTGTCTGTCTGTCTGTCTGTCTGTCTGTCTGTCTGTCTGTCTGTCTGTCTGTCTGTCTGTCTGTCTGTCTGTCTGTCTGTCTGTCTGTCTGTCTGTCTGTCTGTCTGTCTGTCTGTCTGTCTGTCTGTCTGTCTGTCTGTCTGTCTGTCTGTCTGTCTGTCTGTCTGTCTGTCTGTCTGTCTGTCTGTCTGTCTGTCTGTCTGTCTGTCTGTCTGTCTGTCTGTCTGTCTGTCTGTCTGTCTGTCTGTCTGTCTGTCTGTCTGTCTGTCTGTCTGTCTGTCTGTCTGTCTGTCTGTCTGTCTGTCTGTCTGTCTGTCTGTCTGTCTGTCTGTCTGTCTGTCTGTCTGTCTGTCTGTCTGTCTGTCTGTCTGTCTGTCTGTCTGTCTGTCTGTCTGTCTGTCTGTCTGTCTGTCTGTCTGTCTGTCTGTCTGTCTGTCTGTCTGTCTGTCTGTCTGTCTGTCTGTCTGTCTGTCTGTCTGTCTGTCTGTCTGTCTGTCTGTCTGTCTGTCTGTCTGTCTGTCTGTCTGTCTGTCTGTCTGTCTGTCTGTCTGTCTGTCTGTCTGTCTGTCTGTCTGTCTGTCTGTCTGTCTGTCTGTCTGTCTGTCTGTCTGTCTGTCTGTCTGTCTGTCTGTCTGTCTGTCTGTCTGTCTGTCTGTCTGTCTGTCTGTCTGTCTGTCTGTCTGTCTGTCTGTCTGTCTGTCTGTCTGTCTGTCTGTCTGTCTGTCTGTCTGTCTGTCTGTCTGTCTGTCTGTCTGTCTGTCTGTCTGTCTGTCTGTCTGTCTGTCTGTCTGTCTGTCTGTCTGTCTGTCTGTCTGTCTGTCTGTCTGTCTGTCTGTCTGTCTGTCTGTCTGTCTGTCTGTCTGTCTGTCTGTCTGTCTGTCTGTCTGTCTGTCTGTCTGTCTGTCTGTCTGTCTGTCTGTCTGTCTGTCTGTCTGTCTGTCTGTCTGTCTGTCTGTCTGTCTGTCTGTCTGTCTGTCTGTCTGTCTGTCTGTCTGTCTGTCTGTCTGTCTGTCTGTCTGTCTGTCTGTCTGTCTGTCTGTCTGTCTGTCTGTCTGTCTGTCTGTCTGTCTGTCTGTCTGTCTGTCTGTCTGTCTGTCTGTCTGTCTGTCTGTCTGTCTGTCTGTCTGTCTGTCTGTCTGTCTGTCTGTCTGTCTGTCTGTCTGTCTGTCTGTCTGTCTGTCTGTCTGTCTGTCTGTCTGTCTGTCTGTCTGTCTGTCTGTCTGTCTGTCTGTCTGTCTGTCTGTCTGTCTGTCTGTCTGTCTGTCTGTCTGTCTGTCTGTCTGTCTGTCTGTCTGTCTGTCTGTCTGTCTGTCTGTCTGTCTGTCTGTCTGTCTGTCTGTCTGTCTGTCTGTCTGTCTGTCTGTCTGTCTGTCTGTCTGTCTGTCTGTCTGTCTGTCTGTCTGTCTGTCTGTCTGTCTGTCTGTCTGTCTGTCTGTCTGTCTGTCTGTCTGTCTGTCTGTCTGTCTGTCTGTCTGTCTGTCTGTCTGTCTGTCTGTCTGTCTGTCTGTCTGTCTGTCTGTCTGTCTGTCTGTCTGTCTGTCTGTCTGTCTGTCTGTCTGTCTGTCTGTCTGTCTGTCTGTCTGTCTGTCTGTCTGTCTGTCTGTCTGTCTGTCTGTCTGTCTGTCTGTCTGTCTGTCTGTCTGTCTGTCTGTCTGTCTGTCTGTCTGTCTGTCTGTCTGTCTGTCTGTCTGTCTGTCTGTCTGTCTGTCTGTCTGTCTGTCTGTCTGTCTGTCTGTCTGTCTGTCTGTCTGTCTGTCTGTCTGTCTGTCTGTCTGTCTGTCTGTCTGTCTGTCTGTCTGTCTGTCTGTCTGTCTGTCTGTCTGTCTGTCTGTCTGTCTGTCTGTCTGTCTGTCTGTCTGTCTGTCTGTCTGTCTGTCTGTCTGTCTGTCTGTCTGTCTGTCTGTCTGTCTGTCTGTCTGTCTGTCTGTCTGTCTGTCTGTCTGTCTGTCTGTCTGTCTGTCTGTCTGTCTGTCTGTCTGTCTGTCTGTCTGTCTGTCTGTCTGTCTGTCTGTCTGTCTGTCTGTCTGTCTGTCTGTCTGTCTGTCTGTCTGTCTGTCTGTCTGTCTGTCTGTCTGTCTGTCTGTCTGTCTGTCTGTCTGTCTGTCTGTCTGTCTGTCTGTCTGTCTGTCTGTCTGTCTGTCTGTCTGTCTGTCTGTCTGTCTGTCTGTCTGTCTGTCTGTCTGTCTGTCTGTCTGTCTGTCTGTCTGTCTGTCTGTCTGTCTGTCTGTCTGTCTGTCTGTCTGTCTGTCTGTCTGTCTGTCTGTCTGTCTGTCTGTCTGTCTGTCTGTCTGTCTGTCTGTCTGTCTGTCTGTCTGTCTGTCTGTCTGTCTGTCTGTCTGTCTGTCTGTCTGTCTGTCTGTCTGTCTGTCTGTCTGTCTGTCTGTCTGTCTGTCTGTCTGTCTGTCTGTCTGTCTGTCTGTCTGTCTGTCTGTCTGTCTGTCTGTCTGTCTGTCTGTCTGTCTGTCTGTCTGTCTGTCTGTCTGTCTGTCTGTCTGTCTGTCTGTCTGTCTGTCTGTCTGTCTGTCTGTCTGTCTGTCTGTCTGTCTGTCTGTCTGTCTGTCTGTCTGTCTGTCTGTCTGTCTGTCTGTCTGTCTGTCTGTCTGTCTGTCTGTCTGTCTGTCTGTCTGTCTGTCTGTCTGTCTGTCTGTCTGTCTGTCTGTCTGTCTGTCTGTCTGTCTGTCTGTCTGTCTGTCTGTCTGTCTGTCTGTCTGTCTGTCTGTCTGTCTGTCTGTCTGTCTGTCTGTCTGTCTGTCTGTCTGTCTGTCTGTCTGTCTGTCTGTCTGTCTGTCTGTCTGTCTGTCTGTCTGTCTGTCTGCCTGTCTGTCTGTCTGTCTGTCTGTCTGTCTGTCTGTCTGTCTGTCTGTCTGTCTGTCTGTCTGTCTGTCTGTCTGTCTGTCTGTCTGTCTGTCTGTCTGTCTGTCTGTCTGTCTGTCTGTCTGTCTGTCTGTCTGTCTGTCTGTCTGTCTGTCTGTCTGTCTGTCTGTCTGTCTGTCTGTCTGTCTGTCTGTCTGTCTGTCTGTCTGTCTGTCTGTCTGTCTGTCTGTCTGTCTGTCTGTCTGTCTGTCTGTCTGTCTGTCTGTCTGTCTGTCTGTCTGTCCGTCCGTCCGTCTGTAGTTAACACGATGCAGTCCAAAATAAAAGACCTAGATCCCTCAAGTTTGGCACAAATATGTCTTGTGTTCCTAGGCAGATTAAGTTCAGAAATTGGCCAAATCGGACCAGGGGAAAAAAAGTTCCCCCTTGAATAACTAAACCAACCTCTAAAAAAATACACTTTTTTACATGTTTTTTTGTATTTTTGTTAAGTAAATGAAACATTTGGTATATTTATCGCGATGGGAAGGTGCTCTCAACGTCCCCCACTGACCTTATCAACCCCCCCCCCCCCCCCAAAAAAAAAGAAACGCCCCTGACAAATTTTTGTTTTAATTTTTATACCCTCCAGCTACAGTATGGGGGTATACTCACTTTGTCATTCCGTGTGTAACGCATCGAAATATCGGTCGGGGGCCCCATAAAGTATATATATTATTGATCAGTGATCGATTCTAAGACATTCTAGTGATGTCCGTCCGTCCGTCCGTCCGTCCGTCCGTCCATCTGTCCGTCCGTCCGTCCGTCCGTCCGTCCGTCCGTCCGTCCGTCCGTCTGTAGTTAACACGATGCAGTCCAAAATAAAAGAGCTAGATCCCTTAAGTTTGGCACAAATATGTCTTGTGTTCCTAGGCAGGTTAAGTTCGGAAATTGGCCAAATCGGACCAGGGGGAAAAGTTCCCCCTTGAAGAACTAAACCAACCTCTAAAAAAAATACACTTTTTTACATGTTTTTTTGTATTTTTGTTAAGTAAATGAAACATTTGGTATATTTATCGCGATGGGAAGGTGCTCTCAACGTCCCCCACTGACCTTATCAACAACGCCACCCCCCCCCCCCCAAAAAAAGTTACGCCCCTGACAAATTTTTGTTTTAATTTTTTTTTTACATTTTGGAGGGTATAAAAGATTCGGCACAGCCGAATTTAACACTCTCACTTGTTTTTTTTAAGTTTAGATGTTTGTCCATCCACATAAAAAAATTCAGAAACACGTTCTTCGTTTTTTTCGAGAAAATCGCATTTGAACTTTAAATTTCATAACAATTTTGTAATTTGCTTGTATTTCTTTGATTTAACGTTGCGAATGGGTAATATTTATGCAAATAATCGATAGCCCATACAAAACTATATAAAAATGTAAATTTTTGAGGTTGTGGTGCATTCCGTTTTAATGTGATAAATATTTAATCAAGGCAACTCGCCACAAATTTGACCATTTTTCCAATATTTGACCACGCCTTCTAAGCCCAGTTTTTGAAAATTAGAAAAACCAAAAACGCAATTTTCTTAGTTCCATATAGGGCTATCCAAACAACCTATTTAGAAATTTACGGGACACATGTTTTTCTGTAGCGGGACATTTGGTGTGGAATGCCTCATATTGGAAAGCAAAAAATATGAATTTCACCATAATTTTTCCATAAGCTTGAAATTTATTTGTTAAATCAATCACTATTTTAATTGACTTTAAATAAGAAATTGATAAAATTTTTGATCAAAATCAAAAAAATTGTTAATTGGAATAAAAATCAATTGATCACCTACAATTTGATGATTGATAAAACAATTTTCTTTATCGGAGGAGTTTAAATTAAAAAATCAATTGAATCCGCGGTTTTGTTGATTGACTTTCGTTTTTAATTTTTTCTGTGCACCTAGCACGAATTAGTCATCAGAAAAGTTGTATCAAATAGCTATTTGGCATTTTAATTTTTTGTGGACCAAGCCTTCAAAACCAACAATTCTTTTAATTATGGGAAAAGTGTATGGTAAAAGAATATATTTTTTTATTCAAATTTCTTTTCAAAAATCCAAACATGTCCAAGAAATCCGGGCTCGATAAGATCAGGGATACCATCAGGTAATGTCAAGAAAGTTGACAACGTTCTTTTTGCAATAAATATCCAAATTTTGCAAGAAATTTCCTTTTCAAACCGGATATGTAAAGTGGACACTCCAGTAAAGAGAACCTGAGGATAAAATTTAAAATCCATTGATTATATCCAAAAATATTTGCAAAAAAGTCAAAATTATGAACCAAATATGCATATTTTTAAAGATACGTTTTTTTGTACCAATTTGAATATTTTTTTGGTAATACATATTGAGAGAAAAAATTTAAAAGACATTTTCTTAAGTATTCCTTCCTTCTGAATACGAATCAGTCATCAGAAAAATTAAATTAAAGTAATATTTTTTCCCCCCAACAAAATTACCTATTTTTTGCAAGAAATCCCGTCTCGATACCATTACGACATGTAAGGAATTGTGAAAAAAATCCTGTAGATACTCAAAAAATGAGAACGTGGGTTTGAAATCCAAATTTCGTTGAGTATATCCAGAAATATTTGCAAAAGCAAATATCTAATTTGAACAGGTTTTTTTTCGAATAGTTATAAGGATAAAACCAAAAAAAAATACATTTTTAACTTCCTTACAATGTTCT
This sequence comes from Pegoplata infirma, assembly GCA_963921195.1. Classification (NCBI taxonomy): domain Eukaryota; kingdom Metazoa; phylum Arthropoda; class Insecta; order Diptera; family Anthomyiidae; genus Pegoplata; species Pegoplata infirma. The sequence goes on along the minus strand of CAWUER010000798.1, from coordinate 69,230 downwards.
GATGGTATTTCTGTTCTTATCGAGGCCGGATTTTTTTTTTCAAAAGTTATGTAACTTTGTAGGGAAGAGAAATAAAAATTCAACATTTACACTTTTTTAATATCAACATAATTCTTGGATTTAGGGGCTTGATTCACAAAAAATTCAAATTCCCATGTCTCTAGAAGGCGATTTAATACAAGTTTTTTATTTAAATTTTATATTTAAATATCATAAAAAGGTCTAATCTTAAAATTAATTAAAAAGAGAGTTTATATTTGAATATTCATTACATTTTTTTGGGGATTTTATATAATTTGTAGGGTATTTTTGGGGATTTCATTTTTCAAATTGGGGACAAGAGCCAAATACTTTCTGGCAACACTGATTGTAGAGAGCAGACAGACAATAATACACTCATAAAATGTTGTAGGTAAAATTTAGTTTAACAGAATTTTTATTATTTTTTGTAAATTAATTAATATAGTGAACAAAAATATTTACTCTACCTTGACAAATGCATTAATGAAAAATTAGTTTTAAAGAAAAATAATAAAAAGTCAGTTTCACTTGGTGTTACCTTAAGCATTTTATGAGTGTATTGCCTGTCTGCTCTCTACAATACGTAGCAAGAGAATAAAGTTAGATACTCTCATATACACATCTCTGTACTGCATTTGTATAATATGTCTATGTTTGCAGTGGTGACTAATAATTGGTTTGTTTACATTTTCTGAATTTCAATTGCGATTTCTGAATTTCAATTGTGATTTCTGAATTACAATTGGGCTTTTCTGAATTTCAATTGTGATTTTCTGAATTTCAATTGATCTTTTCTGAATTTCTATTGGGCTTTTCTGAATTTCAATTGTGCTTTTCTGAATTTCAATTACGATTTCTGAATTTCAATTGGGCTTTTCTGAATTTCAATTGTGGTTTTCTGAATTTCAATTGGGCTTTTCTGAATTTCAATTGTGATTTTCTGAATTTCAATTGTGCTTTTCTGAATTTCAATTGTGCTTTTCTGAATTTCAATTGTGCTTTTCTGAATTTCAATTGTGTTTTTCTGAATTTCAATTGTGCTTTTCTGAATTTCAATTGTGATTTTCTGAATTTCAATTGTGATTTTCTGAATTTCAATTGTGCTTTTCTGAATTTCAATTACGATTTCTGAATTTCAATTGGGCTTTTCTGAATTTCAATTGTGATTTTCTGAATTTCAATTGTGAATTTAGTTTAACAGAATTTTTATTATTTTTTGTAAATTAATTAATATAGTGAACAAAAATATTTACTCTACCTTGACAAATGCATTAATGAAAAATTAGTTTTAAAGAAAAATAATAAAAAGTCAGTTTCACTTGGTGTTACCTTAAGCATTTTATGAGTGTATTGCCTGTCTGCTCTCTACAATACGTAGCAAGAGAATAAAGTTAGATACTCTCATATACACATCTCTGTACTGCATTTGTATAATATGTCTATGTTTGCAGTGGTGACTAATAATTGGTTTGTTTACATTTTCTGAATTTCAATTGCGATTTCTGAATTTCAATTGTGATTTCTGAATTACAATTGGGCTTTTCTGAATTTCAATTGTGATTTTCTGAATTTCAATTGATCTTTTCTGAATTTCTATTGGGCTTTTCTGAATTTCAATTGTGCTTTTCTGAATTTCAATTACGATTTCTGAATTTCAATTGTGATTTTCTGAATTTCAATTGTGCTTTTCTGAATTTCAATTACGATTTCTGAATTTCAATTGGGCTTTTCTGAATTTCAATTGTGCTTTTCTGAATTTCAATTGTGCCTTTCTGAATTTCAATTGGGCTTTTCTGAATTTCAATTGCGTTTTTCTGAATTTCAATTGTGTTTTTCTGAATTTCAATTGGGCTTTTCTGAATTTCAATTGTGATTTTCTGAATTTCAATTGTAATTTTCTGAATTTCAATTGGGCTTTTCTGAATTTCAATTACGATTTCTGAATTTCAATTGTGCTTTTCTGAATTTCAATTGGGCTTTTCTGAATTTCAATTGTGCTTTTCTGAATTTCAATTGTGATTTTCTGAATTTCAATTGTGCTTTTCTGAATTTCAATTGGGCTTTTCTGAATTTTAATTGTGATTTCTGAATTTCAATTGTGCTTTTCTGAATTTCAATTGTGATTTCTGAATTTCAATTGGGCTTTTCTGAATTTCAATTATGATTTCTGAATTTCAATTGGGCTATTCTGAATTTCAATTGCGATTTCTGAATTTCAATTGTGATTTCTGAATTACAATTGATCTTTTCTGAATTTCAATTGGAAAAGGTGTAGTATTCCATGACCAGTTCGCGTTGAATAAGTCATGTGATAGGTTTATGGATAAATTTTTCCTGTAGGACCAATAAATTTCCCGCAGGGATTAAACACTTCAAAATCTTAATTTAAAGTAAACAGAAACTTACATTGTTTTAAGGGGGAACAACTGATAATTTTTTCGTGTTTGTAATACATAATAAAATTTTAGTACGAATATTTTTATTTTAAATAAATTTTGACAATATTTGGAGAGAATGAAAAGGGGCCAAAACTGTTATTTGTGGTGCCACTGACCATTCAATAGTGCCAAAAATGGCACTATTGTGCCACATTTCCCAACCGTGGCTGACGCTGTTTCTCATAGGGGACGTAAAACAATTCGTCAGTATAAGGCCGCTTTAGCCGTCAAACAGCGTCTCGAAGCCATTGATGTAGCTCAGCGGTCACCAAAGGAGATTGAAGACCTAAATTGGGCCGTACGAATTATCGACGTAAGCCGCAAGCATTTGGAAAAAATCGAAAAATACAAATCGTCAAATCCCAATTTTGCCAATGTCATTGAGGAAGAAGTAATGTGCACCGGGAACTCTAAAAGGCAAAGATCCTTGAATGAAAACGCCGTGGTTCAAGCGTCTAAAAAGGGACGGGGTACGGATCTTCAGCCGCACTTGAACACTATGGCCGAAGAGGCAAAAAACGACTTACTTGTAGCCCTTGTGGATCGTAAGCATCCCCTAGGCCAAATGGTCCTAGAGGACTGGAAGAAGGTTCAGAAGGAGCTTATTCAAAAACTGGTAGAGTACATGGAAAGTAACCCCGAGAAGCCGATGCCCAGTTTTGATAGAGCAGGCTGGACGCAGAATGTGAAGCTTATTAAATGCGCGGATCACCATTCTCTCGAATGGGTAAAAGGTACCATTAAGTCCCTGAAACCTAAGTAGGAGGGTGCTGATCTGGAAATTGTGGGAAGAGCCAGTATTCCTACACTGCCAAAAGCAAAAGTAGTGTTTCCTGAACTTTTCCCACAATGCACAACTCTTAAGCTACTTCAACGACAGAACTCTGACATACCGACCAGTGACTGGAGAGTTTTAAAGGTGTTGAAACAGACCGATAAGGTTAAAGGTCATACCTTCATCCTTCAAATTAATAAGGAGGCAGAAGATATTCTTTACCCGAGGTTTGGTAAAATGGCTTGGGGTATGTCAGTGGTCTACCTTCGACTTAAAAAGACGAACCCAACAGATGCAAACGCGAATGTACTAGAAAAAGATGAGGAGGAAAGGGACCTTGCGTTCCTAGCCGAAGATATAAACAATATCAAACCCGATGGGCAGCTTCCACTTGATGGGCCGGATATCACGAGTAATGCTACCTTCGCAGCTATCGCTGATGAATTTGATACAAATCAACATGCATCACAGTAGTGCGGCAACAGCTGCACTGCTGATGACTCTCTCTGAAGAGTCATACGACGTAGCACTCATCCAAGAGCCCTGGGTGAATGCCAAAGGCGAAATCAACGGACTAACGACATCTGATTATGATATAGTTTTCTCACAAACTGAGGGTAAGAAACGTTCAGCTATTTTAGCTAAGAAATCCTTAAACTTTTTTCTCTTGCAAAAATATAGCACCAACGACTTAACCACCGCAATCTATAAAATGGGAAATCGAACTTTGTATCTTGCATCATCATATATGGCGCACGATATGGAATCTCCGCCTCTCGACCTGCAGAATCTTATTAGAGAAAAAAAACGGTGAGTACATAGTTATAGGTTGTGATGCTAATGCACATAATACTGTTTGGGCTCATCTGACTCGACTGATAGGGGCGATCAACTCTTAACTTTTATAAATTCGACTAACCTAAATATAGCGAACAGTGTTAGCGAACCTAACTTTATAGGACCTACGAGTCAAAATGTCTTAGATCTCACTCTTTTTTCTAATGTCGCGAATTTGGATATTAGGGACTGGAGGATACTGAAAAGGGCTTCATTCTCTGATCATAAATATCTCGCTTTTAGGATAGTAACTAATATAAACTACATTAATAAATCATTTAGAAACCCTGAAAAGGCAAATTGGGAGAAATTTAGGAACACTGCAATTTCTAAATTAACTGGCTTGGACCATCAGTGCCTTAACAATCAGAGTGATATTGAAATGGTAAATGATAATCTTACATCAATTCTTGTCAAATCCTTTGAGAAGACGTGTCCGGTAAGATATCGGCGTAAGAGAATTCAGCCACCTTGGTGGTCAAAGGAACTATCGCAGAAAAGGCAAAGGGTCCAAGACCTCTTTAAAGAAGCAAGAAAGGTCAACAATGACGAAAATTGGACCTTATATAGAGAGTTACTGAAAGTTTTCAAAAAACTTATTCGAAAGTCGAAGAAGAGAAGCTGGGAAAAACTCCGCAGTGATGTAGAACACACTACCGAGGCAGCTAGACTCAGAAGAATTTTATCTAAAAAACCAATACCGCCTATTCTACTGAAGGGATTAGATGACACATGGACAGAGAATGCAACGGAAACATTGGATGTTCTTCTAAGAACACATTTTCCAGGATGCAGTGAACAACCTTTATCAGAGACTCAACCTCACGGGCAAACAATTATTCCCCTCAATCTGTTATCTGATGAGCAGTTGAATCGTTCGAGCCTTACAAATCGCCAGGGCCTGATGGCATTTTTCCGCCAATGCACTATAGGAAATTTTACCCATTTTGTGGCCAAAAGTCAAAATTAAAATTTTTGCAAACATTATTTTTTTTCACATTAATATAAAAAAAACTTAACAAAGTAAACAATTCTTTCTCAATTTTTCGACAGAATTGATGTACTGTCACTTTATCAGTAGTTTTTGTTGCAATTTCTTACTTAGTTATAAAATAACGATTGAGAGCAGCGAATTTTGTGATAGCTTCTAACAAAAGTTTTTATATTAAGAATTTATAGTTTTTAAAAACTAAAAAATGGAAAATAATGTCAAAGGTGAGTACTTTAATGATAAATAGTGAAATGTTGGTGAACTCATCTATTAGATCGATTTTATTGGAAAAATTGAAGTGACCTTAAGATGAACTTATTGAAGTATGAATTGGAATTTTATTTTGACTTTAAAAAAAATGATAGCATATGTTAGCTATAAAACCATAAAAGTTCTCTAGGACAATCAATTACCTTCCGAATTTAAAAAATTTCAAGGTCGGATATGTGCAAACTTTTTTTTTATACCCATTTTTCCAGGTGACTACCGAGTGCCAAATTCAGAGTTATTTAATACATGGCGAGAGAAATAAAGCAGAGGTGGATAAGGAGCCGCTATTTCTGACCATTTCTTTTCATACATTGCTGAGAGTGAATGTTTCGAAAACTTTAAACAATATATAAAGGAGGAATTAAGAATATTTTGTTCAAATATAAATATGAAAAGGATTAAAAGTTGTAGGAGTTTGAAAATTTTTGAAAGACAGCATGCTGTTTGTCTTAAAGGCAATACTTGGCTAAAAAAAACTTGAAACGCAGCCTGCCTCCACTAAATCGAAACCTGGGCGACCGCAATTAACTTTTTTGTCAAAATCTGCGAGAACAAAAATTCGAGTTACAGCAGAAATCTCTAAAGATCTAAATAGGGAAGTTGAGCCCCTAGCTTTTGCATCATCTACGGCTGCCCGTAGTGGCATTTTGAAATGTAGTTGACGACTTGGAACTCAAAAATAAAATTTTTGAATAAAATCCTTATTAAAAAGTAGATTTGTTTGACACTTCTTAACATTGTTAAAATAAATTTCTACTGTTATCTTCGAAAGTTAGTGTACACTCAAAAAAAAAAATATTGTAAAAACAGTTTAGAAAACCATATAATCTATCAAGGATCTAAAAAATCTTAGATGCGGCAACTTATAACCCGGGAACCCTGTTTGGAACTAATTATTAGGTAATTTTTTAGGTAACTTTACTAATTTTTTTTTTGAGTGTATGAAAACCTTTAAGAGTCACTCCCTCCCTCTAAAGAGTCTTCCAAAAGTCAAATAAAAAAAATCAGTCAAATCGGTCCAGCCGTTTGGCTGTAAATAATTTTGGCCAAAAAAAGGGTAAAATTTCCTATAGTGCAATGCTTCAAAATACTGCTAGCGAAATAATTCCTCACTTAAAGAAAGTTTTTAAAGCGTGTTTAGAGCTTTGTTATATACCTGGATCTTGAAGGAAATCTAAAGTAGTCTTCATACCGAAAAGCGGTAAAATAAATCACGCAACAGCAAAGGATTATCGTCCTATTAGTTTATCGTCCTTCCTTCTGAAAACTTTGGAGAGAATTCTGGATCTTTTGTCGGCTACGCAACATGCTTATCAGCAGGGCAAGTCGATAGAAACCGCTCTTCATTCCCTCGTATACACTTTAGAGAGATCTCTGGAATATAGAGAATTTACCTTATCCGCTTTTTTAGACATAGAAGGTGCATTTAACAATGTAAGCACGGATGCAATTGTAAACGCAATGGACAGGGCTGGCATAAATCCAACCATCAAAAGATGGATTGGCTGTCTGCTGTCTTGTAGAGAAGTTACAGCCGAATGGCGGCTTGAAAGAGTCATAAGATATACATCCAGGGGAACACCACAGGGAGGAATTATTATCACCATTACTCTGGCGCTTGGTCGTGGATCCCATTCTCAAAAAAATGGAGACGCAAGGAGTGGCAGTAGTTGCTTATGCTGATGACGTGGTAATAATGTCAACTGGAAAATTTTTGAACACGATATCCACGAAATATTTGTATCTACAGGAATTGACATTATATGTGTTTCAGAAACTTGGTTTCCTTTGGATATTAGTGATTCTGTTTTTAATTTACCTGGCTACAGACTTTTTCGTTCTGATAGAAGAAAATTAGTTGATGGGGTCGAAAAAAAGGCCAAAGGAGGTGGTGTAGCAATTTATGTGCGAGACGGTATTAATTGTGTTGTGAAATTACGATCGAAAGCTGATAGTGAAATAGAATATTTATTTATCGATGTTTCTAGTCAGGATAAAAGGAAAATTTTAGTTGGCAGTGTATATAGGCCACATCGTCAAATAAATGTTACAACATTTATTAGTACTCTGGAGGAATTAACAGTATCATACGATGATATTATCATAATTGGTGACTTTAATAATAATTTATTTGACGATAATCCCCTTATTGAACCAATGCAAATAATTAATCTGTTTCCTGTTAATACTGTATCTCCAACACACTTTCATAGTACATCGAACAGTTTAATTGATCTTGTATTTGTCAACCGGAAATCTAAAGTTCTTCTTTATGATCAGCTCTCGGCACCAGTTTTTTCAAAACATGATATTATATTCTTGACTTATGATTCTTGTATGAACCGCCAAGCCACTTTTGTTAAATATCGTGATTTTCGTAATATTGATTACACTTTGTTAAATGAACACGTCGAAAACATATGCTGGAATCATATTTACTCATTATATATATATATATATGTCCTTTATTTATCTAAATATAATTAGAAATACATTTCTGAATATCAAAAATACTTAAATAAAGTTCAGTGTGAACATAGGGCGTCGACAAATTCTCTCCATCTGATTCTATCTCTGGCAATTGTTTTTGCTTGATTCCAGGATACTCGAGCTAGTAAACATTCCTGTTTGAGACATCGAACCCAGGTGTTACAGGGTCTGCCTTGGCGGCGTTGACCTTGGGGGTTCCAATCTAGGGCTGTTCGGGCAATTTCTGTAGGTGGTCTTCGCAAAATATGGCCTACCCACGTCCACTTTCGTCTACGAATTTCAATTTGCACTGGCAAGGAATTAGCCCTTTGGAGCAGGGCTTCATTTGAAATCCTATTTGGCCAATGAATATGGAAAATTTGCCTCAGGCATTTATTTATAAAAGTTTGAATTTTTCTTGTTGTATTTTGAGTCAAGCTCCATGTAGTGCAGCCATATAGTAGTACTGACTTTACACTACAGTTAAAAATGCGGATTTTGGTTTTTCTAGATACATTATTTCTACGCCAAATTTTAGATAGCGAAAAAAAGGCCACTCGTGCTTTATTAATGCGGTCAGTTATATCAGCAGTTGACCCGCCGTCTTTGGTTATCTTGCTGCCAAGGTAAGAAAAAGCATTTACGTCTTCAATTGTTTGGCCATTAAGTATTAATGGTGAAGTGACATCTGTGCCTATGCACATAAGCTTTGTTTTTCTTATATTAATTTTTAAGCCAACTTTTCTAGCGTTTTCGGATAGGCTGATAAGTTTCGATTCAATATCGGAAAAACGATGGGCCATTAAACATATGTCGTCTGCATAGTCTATGTCATATAAAAATTCAGACAGAGTCCAGCGAATTCCGAATGGCGCATCTCTGTTAGTTTTTTCCATGACACAATCAAGCAGTAGCAAAAACAACGTTGGGGAGAGGATACAGCCTTGTAGTACACCTGTACTGGGAATAAATGATCGACTCTCATTTCCATTGAAACGTATCCTACATTGTGCATCTCTGTATAGTTCACGTATCATGTTCACTATTTTGTCAGGAATTCCTTTGTAGGTTAGTGCTGACCACATGGAGTTTCGAGATATAGTATCGAATGCGCGTTCAAAATCGACAAAAAGAAGATAAAGGGGAGTATTGTATTCAGCGGATTGCTCAATTATAATGCGCAACGTGTTAATGTGGTCAGCACACGATCTGCCTTGTCTAAACCCAGCCTGTTCCCTTCGCAGAATTTGATCCGCAATGGGGGAAATTCTTTGCAGAATGAGAGTTGCCATTACCTTGCTTATTGCGTTTAAAAGGGTTATACCACGCCAGTTTTTACATTGGGTCAAATCACATTTCTTAGGTAGAGTAATCATTATACCTTCTTTCCAGTCATTCGGTATATGGTTCGATGCCCAGGCTTCTTGTATAATAGGGCTAAGAATATGCGCTAAAGTACCAGCGCCATATTTAAACAGTTCAGCAGGGATATTGTCCGGGCCAGATGCTTTGTTGTTTTTCATACTAATTAAAGCAAGTTCAATTTCTGATAGTGACGGTGACTCTATAGATATGTCCCTTCTGGGATTGCGACGTGTTGTAAAAAGTGCATCGTCTACCTGGTTGTCACTGTTAGTTATTGAAGCTGGAATTGAGAAGAATTCACGCCATCGCTCTAGTTGTTGTTCCGGTGCTGTTATTTCAGTACCATTTGCTGATTTTAAAACCGCCGTACCTCTTAGGTTGTTTCCACTCCTCTGTTTTATGGCTGAATACACACCACGCAAGTTGCCGGTGTTTGCAGCTTGCTCCGCCTGTTCAGCAATGCTGTTGTAGTATTTTTCACGATCAACACGAACCAAGTGTCGAACTCGACGAGCAGATTGTCGGTATTGGGACTTTGCTTGTTCCTTCTGTGCAGGAGTTTTAGCATTTATGCGATCGTTGTGCAGACATTTACGGTTTTGTATCTCCATCCAAGTTTCATCGCTAATCCACGGTTTGATCTTACGGTTTTCTATACCAATCACAGATCTAGCAGTTTCTTTACAAGCCGACGCAACGTCTGCCCATGTGTTCTGGTAGGGGTTTGCATACAAAGCCGCCCTTAAGTTCTCATTATATACCTGCGCAATGTTGCGGTCGAGAAGTCGAGTTGTATTATATTTATCAGGCCTATCGCTAGTCTTAATTGCAGCAGGTCTTAGACGAAGCGTAGCCACAAGAAGACAGTGATCACTGTCAATATCCGCTCTCCGTCGGGTCTTGACATCCATTAAGGATCCAAAGAAAAGTTTACTTATTAAGACATGATCAATTTGATTTCTGGTTCGACCAGAAGGACACACCCACGTATACTTGTGGATGTCTTTATGAGGGAATTTTGTTCCACCAAAAATAATCGGTTGCGAGCGCAAAAGTCAATTAGCCTGTCGCCATTGTTGTTTCTTACCGTTCCGAGACCATGCCTACCCATAACTGATTGTAGGTTGTTGTTATTGTTCCCTACTTTAGCGTTAAAATCTCCAATGAAAATCTTTATATCCCCGGTAGGAATCTTGCTGACAGCTGCGTCTAATTGCTCATAAAAATCATCTTTTACACCGTCATCATCAGGTTCTGTTGGAGCATAACATTGAACGATGGACAGCTTGCGAAACTTAGAGTTTATCCTCGCTGTGATAATGCGGTCGGAGATAGCATTGTATTCTAATAGAGTGCGACTAGCTTTTGGCGAAAGAAGTATACCAACACCATTTTTTTTATGCGTGGCGTTACCCGAATATATGAAATGATAGCCACTGGGAAGGAAGGTAGAGCCGTTGTTTAGCCATCGTACCTCACTAAGTCCTAAGATATCCAGGCTATGTGAAGCCATTTCCTTGCGTACTTGCTCGATTCGAGATGTTTCCGAAAGAGTTCTTACGTTCCAAGTACCAATCATAAACCGTTGTTTAAAGCCATAAGTCGTCATCAAGGGGGGATCGTTATTATTTAAATTTATTGACGTTTCTGTAATCGTTGTAATTTAAGAATGAGGGTTGATTGGACCACTGCATTCCGATCCTAGTGTTGGGGCTGCCAACTACCTCTAGGCCGGTAAAAAAAATACAGCTGAGTTTCAGTGGTATGATAATGAAGTACTGAAATTTACCACCTAATTACCTGAGACGCGCCGGTGTTAGCATGCCATTCAGGTTACTCGTAGCTGTACGCCTTCTCACTCTAGCTGACGTTAGACGGGTGTCTGCACGTCATTACCGGAGGATACTTGGCCAAACGACCGGAAGTAGTGAGCTGCTTGGGAAATTCAACAGAGGAATTGCTTCTTGCTATTCCAAAGTGAATAGCAGACAGAGAGCGTTCCACACCGAAGTGCACCTCTGAGAAAAACCCCATCCCCCAAATATTTACTCATTAGATGATGTGAATGATCAATTACTTTTTATTGAGAACAATGTTAACAATATATTTGAGTTATGTGTTCCCATGAAGACCAAATTAGTAAAGTCTAATCAACAGCCATGGTTCAATTCGGAAATTAAATTACTAATTAATAAACGTGATGATGCTTATGGTAGGTGGAAAAGGTTTAAAACCAAAGAACTTCAGGCTGTCTTCAAATCTGCTAGAAGAGATGTCGTGAAACGTATTCAGCAGGCAAAATCTACGTTTTATCAACGTAAATTTTCATCTGCTATTGATAGCAAATCTAAATGGAAGGAAATCCGGAATATTGGTATAGGGCAAAATCGCACTACAGTAAGTAACCGGAACATAGATGTAAATGCACTGAAGACTAAGTTTGTAAATGTTGTTATCCTACCACCGATACAAAACATTTATAATGATATACATTGTGTCCCAATTAAAAATTGTTTCAGCTTTCGTTGTGTTGATCAGTGTGATGTACTTGAAAGTTTTCTTTCTATTAAATCAAATGCAATTGGTATGGATGGTATAAACTCTACATTTATAAAAGCGTTACTTCCAAAATGATTGCCATACCTAACCCATCTGTTCAACTCAATTTTAACTAAATCAATATTTCCAGAAGGTTGGAAGATTTCCAAAATCATTCCGATTCCTAAGCCAAACAAGCTATTCTTCCTTTCTTATCAAAAGTGATGGAAAATTTAATGTGTAGACAAATGAATAAATACTTGAGCAGAAAAAACCTTTTAAGTGATAGACAATCAGGCTTTGTGAAAGCGAGAAGTTGTACCACAGCATTGACTGACGTTATTGATGATCTTAGGTCTAAACTGGATCAAAATATGGTATCATTCTTAATTCTTTTAGATCATAGTAAAGCTTTTGATACTGTTGTTCATTCAATACTTATAAAGAAACTTGAAAAACTTTTTTACTTTTCAAACGCTGCATGTAATCTAGTATCTTCATATCTTACTAATAGATCGCAAGTCGTATATTTAAATGAAAAATTTTCAAATGCTCTTAATGTCAACAGAGGTGTTCCACAAGGATCAATCCTTGGTCCCCTCTTGTTTTGTTTATACATTAATGATTTACCAGACGTCACGTTCTTCAGCAAAGTACACATGTATGCAGATGATGTGCAACTTTATAACGGTTCTAATGTTGCAAATATTCAATCTTGCGTAAACAATATTAACACTGATCTTAATGAAATCAACATCTGGGCGAATGCCAATGGATTATGTATTAATCCTTCAAAATCCAAATGCCTATTTATATCGCGAAGTAAAAGAACATTAGGTAATGATATTCAAATTAAAATAAACAATAACATTATTGATTTTGTTGATTCTTCAAAAAATCTTGGTGTAACGTTTAATAATGAGTTAACTTGGTCAACCCATATTAACTCTGTTGTAGGGAGACTTTATGGTATGTTACGTAATCTGTGGGCAGTGAAAAGTTCAACACCGTTGAACATTCGTATGTTGTTAGCGAAAACGTACCTTATTCCAGTCCTTTTATACGGTTGTGAAATTTTTGCTAATTGTGATAGTGATGATTTTCGTAAACTAAATGTTGCCTACAATAATATCGCAAGATACATTTTCGATAAAGGACGTCGTGATCACATTTCAACGTTTTCATACCATATATATAAGATGAGCTTTGAAAATCTTTTTAAATTTAAATGTCTTATGCTTCTACACAAAATAATAACACAAAAACAACCAATTTATCTATTTAGAAGAATCCAATTTGCAAGATCCCGTCGTGGAAAGAAAATTATTCAGCAACGTTTTCGAAAACTTTTGTCTGAACGCCAATTCTTTATTTTTTCCACTCGTCTTTGGAATAAACTTCCAGATGATACACAACTTATAGGCAACGCAAACTTGTTCAAGAAGGAGCTATTAATTTATTTTAGATAAATTTTTTTTTTAATGTTGTTAATTTTTAAAATTTGATTGAATATGTTAAATACCAAATTTTTAAATTTTAATATTAAATTTTCTATGAAATATGATTATGTTAATCAATTTTTTGTTTTCTATATTGCATTTTTGAAATAATTTATAAAACTGTCTATATTATTACACCGTCCAACAAATTGTAACTTTTGGCTGTACACATGAACCGGACCCGAAAATTCGGAAGTTGGGCCAAAAATAAAATACCCGTGTCTCCCAGTTTCTCTAGATCAATTCGCGTTTTCGCGAAAAATGCAACAAAAAAAAAAGTTTTCACAATAGAAAAAAATTATGCTATTCAGAAAGTGGGGTTGAAAAAAAAAACACCCGTGTCTCTCAGGTTTTCGCCATCAATTCGCGTATTCGCGAAAAACGCTAAAAAATTTTTTTTTGCACTGTTAAAAAAAAAAAAATTTGGTTTAAATCTAAGCATTTTTGTCCCAGTTATTTCATATCAAGTCGCAAATTTGTAAAAAAAAATAGTTTGTTCTTTTTAGCACACTCGCAAAATTTCAAGTAGAGTTAAAAAGAAATTTCCCAGCTAATTTAATTTTAATTTAAAAAAAATTAGGTGAATATTTTATTTTTAGTCCCACTTTTCGAATGTAGTAAATTTTTTTTAAGTGTGCAAAAAAATGTATTTTTGCGAAAACGCGAATAGATACATACTACACCAAAAAAAAAAACGTTGGTATTCAATACTAAAAATTTTACTAATGAACTAATTTTTTAGTGCAAAATGATCTAGTGCAGGCGTTGGTAATCAAAAATTTTTTACTAATATTATTCAAAACCAGTAAAAATTACTAATTTTAGTACTTTGAAGATACTAAAAAACTACCGTACTACTGGTATTTAGTAACTTATTAGTAGATTTTGGTACCAAATAATATTTTTACTGCAGAATTATTTTGAGTGTACATTGGGAGACACGAGAATTTTATTTTTAGCAATTTTTGTATAAGGAAAGTAATTCTACTGTAAATCATGTATATTTATTAGAGATGGGAACATGAGCAGATTTGAGCGTGATACACGTGAATCACGCGTGATTGTGACTGATTTCAATTTTACTCTCGTGATTGTGAGTGAGTGTGAGTGGAGAAAAAAATATAATGGAGAAAAAAATATAATTGTGTGCGTGAGTCGTTTTTTTCCCGTGAGTTTGCGTGAATTATTTTCTCTTTATATTTCCTATTGTACCAAAAAAGCAACAAAAAAATTTTAAAATTTGGCTTAATTTATGATTTTGTCCCACAAAAAACAAAAAAAAAAAAATGTAAAATTTCGCTGAACTGTAAATTTTGCTGAAAATTTTTGAAAGATTTTTGAAATTATAGTTTTTGAAATTTTCGTGAGTGTGAGTGAAGCTTGCTTGAGTGCACGTGAGTGTGATTTGTTTTAAATTTACTCAAGTGATTGTGAGTGAGTGTGAGTAGAAAAAATATGCTCGAGAGTGAGTGTGCGTGATTCAAAAATTCCTGTCGTGAGCGTGAGTGAGAGTGAGTCAAAAATCACTCACGCGCCCATCTCTAACATTTATGTTTTATATTTATAATAAAAAATAATGCAATACATTTTTTCAAAATTGCATTTTTCGTGAATTAATATGGAAAAACTGGAACAATATTTTATGTTAAGCCCTATTTTCGGAATGCACAAAATTTTTTCAAGTGTGTAAAAAAAAAAGCATTTTCGCGAAAACGCGAATTGATATAGAAAACCCGGGAAACACAAGAATGTTATTTTGAGCCCCACTTTCTGAAAAGCGAACTTTTTTTTACATGTAATTTTTTTTTTTTTTTTTGCGTTTTTCGCGAAAACGCGAATTGATCTAGAAAAACTGGGAGACACGGGTACTTTTTTTTTTGCCCTACTTTCGGAATTTTCGGGTCCGGTCCATGTGTACAAAAGTGTGTCGGACGGTGTTATATATACTACAATTATACTTATTATATTTTTTTTTTATACCCTCCAACCACAGTATGGGGGTATACTCACTTTGTCATTCCGTGTGTAACGCATCGAAATATCGGTCTAGGACCCCATAAAGTATATATTTTATTGATCAGTGATCGATTCTAAGACATTCTAGCGATGTCCGTCCGTCCGTCCGTCTGTAGAGGACACGATACAGTCCAAAATAAAAGAGCTAGACTTCCGAAGTTTGGCACGAATATGTCTTATATTCCTAGGCAGGTTAAGTTCGGAAATGGGCAAAATCGGACCAAGGGGAAAAAAGTTCCCCCTTGGAGAACTAAACCAACCCAAGAAAACCGCATTTTTTGCAGAGATTTTTGTACTTTTGGTAAGCAAATGCAACATTCTTATCTCAGAAGAAGTTAAAAATCGCAAGGGGAAGGTGCCCCCTAACGTCTCCCACCAACCCCCCCCCCCCCAAAATTTTTTTAATATTTTTTATACCCTCCAACCACAGTATGGGGGTATACTCACTTTGTCATTCCGTGTGTAACATATCGAAATATCGGTTGGGGACCCCACAAAGTATATATAATATTGATCCATGATAGAATCTAAGACATTCTAGCGATGTCCGTCCGTCCGTCCGTCTGTAGAAATAACGATGCAGTCCAAACCAAAAGAGCTAGACCCCTAAAATTGGGCAAGAATATCTCTTATGTTACTGGTAAGGTCAAGTTCGAAGATGGGCAAAATCAGACCAGGGGGAAAAAAGTTACCCCTTATATAACTAAAACGACCCCTGAAAAATACGATAATTTAACGAGTTTTTTTTAATTTTTGCTCAACAAATGTAACATTTATGTGTCATATTATGTTCATAGACCTGCGCTTGGACCAAGGGGGTTAGGAAATTCGATTTTTTTCAGACCGCCCCCCTTTGAGGGCGTGGTTATAGAAATTAATTAAAACCAACGATAAAAAATTATTATTTAAGCGAAAATATCATAAACAAATAATTTGTAAACATATAACGCGGGGGTACAAGTGTCCCCCAACAACTCCACCGACCCCCCCCCCCCCCCCAAAAAAAAAAAGACGCCCCTGCGATTTTTTATTTTTATACCCTCCAACCACAGTATGGGGGTATACTCACTTTGTCATTCCGTGTGTAACGCATCTAAATATCGGTCTAGGACCCCATAAAGTATATATTTTATTGATCAGTGATCGATTCTAAGACATTCTAGCGATGTCCGTCCGTCCGTCCGTCTGTCCGTCTGTAGAGGACACGATACAGTCCAAAATAAAAGAGCTAGACTTCCGAAGTTTGGCACGAATATGTCTTATATTCCTAGGCAGGTTAAGTTCGGAAATGGGAAAAATCGGACCAAGGGGAAAAAAGTTCCCCCTTGGAGAACTAAACCAACCCAAGAAAAACCGCATTTTTTGCAAAGTTTTTTGTACTTTTGGTAAGCAAATGCAACATTCTTATCGCAGAAGAAGTTAAAAATCGCAAGGGGAAGGTGCCCCCTAACGTCTCCCACCAACCCCCCCCCCCCCCCAAAAAATTTTTTTAATATTTTTTTTTAAACATTTTGGAGGGTATAACAGATTCGGCACAGCCGAATGTAACACTCTTACTTGTTTTTAATTCAAATTCACAAACTATTTTCTAATGCTTTTAATCTGATAATTTTCAATCATGTACCCATGTATGTTTGTTATACTCACTAGCGCTATCATTTATAAGATTTTATGTCTTGTTGTGCTAGATCACCAATAAATAAATAAATAAATATCCGAGTTGCTAGAGCGATCACTGAAACAGTTATGGATTTGGGCTAATGAAAATGGTCTTAACGTTAATCCGCGGAAAACTGAGATGGTATTGTTTACACGAAAGTATAAGATCGAAAAATTTAGAAAAGTTAAGGTTAACGGAGTTGAAATTCCACTTTCAAATCATGCGAAATTTTTAGGAATTATTCTGGATAGCAAATTATCATGGAACCAAAATACCGATGAACGATTGAGAAAGGCGAATAATGCATACACTCAAAAAAATACGTTAGTAGATTTACTAATTTTTTTTGCTAATGTTAGTTAGCTAACTTTTAGCAAATTTTTAGTTGAGATTAGCATGTCAGCAAAAAGTTCCTGTAAACTTCATTTAGCACATTATTTCTTTTGCTAAATTTGAAATTGAGTTGACAACATTTTTACAAGATTTTTTGCTAACATTAGCAAAAATAAATGGTGATTTTTTTTTTAATTTTCAGAAAACTTAAAATGGCGCTATCTCGAAAACTAAGCCAGATAGAGCAAAATGGAGGGCATTTTTGGTTCTTAGAATTTCCATACTTTCGCGGGTCCTCTTCACATGTGTGGACCCTATTGGGACCTAACTTTTGATCCAAAAAAGTTAGCATTCCCGAAATTTTTTTTTTGCCGACACAACAAAAAGTCCAAAAGAATTTTTGTAGCTCTCAACACGTAGAACAAGACCGAAAAATAACCAAAAGCTCTCCGAGTAATATTTTTGAAGTAATCGAGTTTTTTAATTCTCAAGACCCCAGTGATCCGATAAAATCACGTATCTCAAAAACTAAGCAAGGTAGAGCGAAACGGACACAAATTTTGGATCAAAAACTATGACGATTTTTAAGGAACCCAACGAGGTCTAGGTCCATCGGGGTCTGGACCTATTGGGTCCGAACCCAATGGGGTCCTCAAATGTGTATAAACTAAGGTGAAATAAAAATTATTTCAGTTAACTAAAACGTTTTTGCCAACTTTACTAAAAAAATTGTGGGTTCAAAATCAGCAAATTTTCTTGTAGGTTTACAAGCCTTTTTTGCTAACTTTACAGTTTTTTTTTTTAGTGTATTATGCATGCAAAAAAATGTTCGGCAAGACATGGGGACTTGAGCCAAGGATCACGCACTGGATCTTTACTTCCATCGTAAGACCAATCTTACTTTACGGAGTTATGGTCTGGCACAGAGCGCTGGAGAGGGAGGTGACTCGTAGTAAGTTCCAAAAAGCCCAACGGCTTATGGGTCTGAGTATCACATCAGCTGCATCCATCGACACGATATTGCATCTGCTGCCAATTGACACACTCAAAAAATTTCATAGGTAATATGTACGAAATACTTCGTACATTGTACGAAATATTTCGTGGTTTTGCCGGAACGAAATATTTCGTAATATTTACCTATGGCATTTCGTAAATATTACGAAGTTTTTTTAGTGATATTTACGAAATAAATACGAAAATATTTCGTAAATTTACGAAATATTTAGTATAATTACGAAATATTTCGTAAAAATACTAAATATTTTCGTACATATTACGAAGTTTTTTTTTTGTAAATACGAATTATGTATATTTTTACGAAAATATTTTGTAAAGTTACGAAATATTTTGTATATATATATTTGTTCCTTTTACTCCTGCAAGGAGCATAGGGCCGCCCTTGTTGTTACGGTTTCGGTAATCAGGTTTTTTTTAAGATGAATGACTGATTGGGCCAAAGCATCCGATCCTGGTGTTGGGGCTGCCAACATCACATCCAGGCATGCTAGGGTTATACCGCCCATGGTCGGTTATGTTATTGGTTTTGTTGGTTGGCGCCAATTGCTCGCCACGACGTTACAAGGATCACAGGCAAACTCGGGATTTAGTGGGAGCTCGAAAGACCCTCCGAGACTCTCCCCTTGTAACCGCTGACTGTCCGCGACTGCCAATGGCAGCTACTCCACATATCTGCGGAACGTACCACTATCCGCAACCTGTGACGCGTCCGGTAGCACTCAGCTATGCTTCCCATAAGCAGACAATATTTTATACATCATCAAAAAATGAAAATGTATAATATACTATCCGCAAGGGCGGAGAAATATTTTGTATAACTACGAAATATTTTGTATAATTACGAAATATTTCGTAAAAATACAAAATATTTTTGTACATATTACGAAGTTTTTTTTTTTGTAAATACGAATTATGTTTAGTTTAACGAAAATATTTCGTAAAGTTACGAAATATTTTGTATAAATACGAAATATTTTGTTTTATTACGAAATATTTCGTAAACATACAAAATATTTTGTACATATTACGAAGTTTTTTTTTATGTAGTATGTACAAACATTTAGTTTATGGTACGATATATTTGTTTTGTATTTGTATGAAAATTATTTGTATTTTTATGTATGACATTTTTTTGGTTAAATTGTATCATCTTATGGGACATGTCATTGAGTACATTCCGTCCGGAAGTGGGATCGAAACTTTTTTAAAAACGTAAAATAAAATATTTTTTTCGGAATCAAAACACTTCCAAATATTCACTGTAATTTAAAGTTTCTTTACGAAAAAAATATTTTCCCGAGCAAACATTCAATTCCATTTCTAAAAGGAATTGACGCGGTGACATGCCCGTATAACTTTTCACTAATGTCGCAACACCTAACAGACTGCAATGAAAAATATATCTTGGGTGATTTGACTTTGTGTTATGCTGAAAATAATTTAAAATTAGAAACCGTAAACAAAAATTAAAAAGAGAAGGAACAAATTTTTGTTATTCAATTTTTTTAATTGTTTAATCTGTTAAATCTAGTAATTCAGATAAATAAATCAAACCCCTTGATTTTGTGATTTTTTTTTTTCCCAAAAATATTTTGTTAAATTACGAAATATTTCGTTAAGATACGAAGTATTTCGTATTTTTTTGGCTACGAAATGTACTTCGTAAAATATACGAAATTTGTATTTTTACGAAATTCCAAGTTTTCGTAAAATTACAAAAATTTCGTAATATGTACAAAAATTTCGTAATATGTACGAAAAAAATTTTACGAAATAATACTTCGTATTTTTATGCATGAAATTTTTTGAGTGCATCTTTGCTAAGGGTGAGGCATATAAGGCATGCCTTAGACTCAGAGACTCAAATTGGCTCAGACGCCGAAATTTTGGACACAGTAGCATGGACAATTTGGATAACGTTGTCACTGACTACAGGGTGCCCAAACTACTTTTCGATCGGAAATTTAAAGTTGAATTTCCGACTCGAGAATTTTGGTCGAACTGGCGTTGCGTTCCAAATGGCGCTTTAAATATTTTCACAGACTGCTCCAAACAATCGACGGGAGTGGGAGCGGCATTTACTACGGACGTCTGTGATATACGAAAATCTTTTAATCTACCTCTGAGCTGTAGCATATTCCAGGCCGAAATAGTTGCTATTAATAAGGCAGCCTTAGTGTTTCTTGGAGAATCGGAGAGAATAATAAACTTTTACGTCGATAGCCAAGCTGCACTAAAAGCCTAAGAGGCTTTTGTATTAAATCAAAAGGCGTCTTTGAGTGCTACGAGAATCTTCAAAGACTATCCAGCAATAACCTCGCCTCTCTAATATGGGTTCCAAGACATAAGGGAGTAGAAGGGAACGAGAAGGCTGATGAGCTTGCAAAACTGGGTGCAGATGGGGTAGGGGACTTTGTTCATATTGATCCCATAATGCAGTACTACAGATCGAGAAGTGATTGTCAGTGTATTTCCATGGCGAACAGGAAATGGCGAGAGTTAAGTACAAACGGAATTACCAGAATCTGGCCGCGTTACGATCTCAAAAGAACTCACTACCTACTTTCTCTCAACAGAAGAGAATGTCGTTTACTCACAGAAGTGGTCACGGGACACTGCCTAATTGCTTTCCACGCAAGAACAATTGGACTCATCTCTGATTCCAATTGTAGAAGATGTGATGAACCGAATACGGATGAAACAGTTAAACATATCCTGTGCAAATGCCCCGCATTGGCCAGGCATTGAAAACAAATTTTAGGCAAAGCTGAACTCGAGAATCTGGAGGAAATCGCAGTTATGGACCTTATGCGCGTTAAATTGTTTGCAACATGGACTAACGCGTTTTATCCACGTCGTTGAAGGAACATGTGGTATTGCTATGGACCAGCTGGTCTATGCGAGGAGTTCAAAATTTTGAGCTCCGCCACCCCTAACCTAACCTAACCATGGTCTAAATACCCTGAAAAATTTCAGAGTGGTATTCGTACACTCAAAATAATTCTACAGTAAAAAAAATAGTAAGTACTAATTACCAGTATTACAGTAGTTTTTTTAGTATCTTCAAAGTGCTAAAATTAGTATTTCTTACTGTTTATGAGTAATTTTTGTTGGTAGTTGGTTTTACTAATTTTTTTACTACTTTTAGTTCATAAAAGTACTAATATACAATAATTTAATAGGTTTTTAATTTATTTTTGTTAGTAATTATTCCGTAACGGGGCGCTTGTTTACAAGCAGAGCTACCAACCAGGGCTGTAAGATATGGCGATTTCTCGCCAAACGCGGCGATTTTGAAATGTGTTTGGCGACGAGTTTTTCGATTTCGCGACGTGGCGATTTTTTGGCGATTTACAAAATGATTGGCGATTTCTTTGGCGATTTTGTCAAATTATTTCCTGAATATTTTTAAAAGATTAGTAGAGCCAGGGGCGTATCCAGGATTTTTTTTCGAGGGGGGCCTAATTTTTTTTTTTCAGTTTTTTTACCAAAAAGTTTACATTGAATTTGGAATTTTTTCGATCGTCTTTTCCTAGAACTTAATTTTTGTGTGATTTTAAACTTTTGTAAATCGAACTCTTAAATTTTTTTTATGTTTAATTTTTTTTTTTAATAGATGTTTTTGTTAATAGATGTTAGATCTTAAAATATCAGATGCTGATAGATTTTTACAAAGAAAATTATCAGAATCTAAAAATTTCCTTTAAAGAAAAGTCTAAGACAGTTTACTTAAAAAAAGTTTCCCGGGAAATAGAAAAAGCCTCTTCCCTGAGACATTTTTTACATAGAAAAAAAAATTAGATTCTGGGACATTTTCCTATAGAAAAAGTATTGGATTCTAACAAAAAGACCCATATTTTGAGTCATTTTGTCCCTAGAAAAGACGTTTTCTCAAAGAAAGTCTTAGGTTCTGAGACATTTTTCTAAAAGAAAACGTTCGAATGAAGTGGTTTAAATTCAACTAAATTTCCTGCAAAATAACGACAACAGTTCTTTCTTGCTGTTGTTTTTTAACAGTTGTTTTTTGCAGTTGTTTTTTCAAAATACTTGGGGTCAAGTTAGTTTAACCGACATTTTTTGAGTGCTGAAAAAACATCAGTGTTTTCTCATAGAAAAAAATTTAGAGAGTTATTTCTAGAAAAAAAAAACATAAAAACTTGGGCGTACTGATTTAAGCTCAGAAAAAAATGGTCACCCTAGTAATAGTCCATATAATTGTTTGGAAAGAAAAATTGTCCTCTCCCACTTTTTTTCAATATATCTAAAATTAATTTTTACTCTAATTCGATCTATTAAAAAAATATTTCTTAATAGATTCTGATTAAACTTGATACAAATGATTCTAAACCTTTGGATATTGGTAACATATGTCGTGAACCTATATTCAAAATATGCCAACTCAAATTTGACGGAAATGAGTTTCCGATGGCAAATAGCTCCCCTATGTAATACCTATCTGCCATAAAAATTTCAGAGCAAAAAAATAATTTGTTGTCGTTTTACATCAATTTTTGTTATTCTGCTAACTCAAAGTACATATTTTTTTGGTGGAAATAAATGCCAACTCCCATTGTAAATTTCTAAAAATTTTTAAAAAATTTTTTTAAAAAAATTACACCACATGTCGTATTGCATTTGCCATGCTAAACACGAATCTTGTAAAGATTTTGATATCTAATGACTGGTTCTCGAGATATTGCCATTTTAAAAATATCGGTAAATAGTGTTTGCAAAAAAAAAAATTGCTTATTTTATGTAACTTTCAAACTATTTATCAGATTGAAACATTATGAATGGGGCAAATAAAGTCAATGATATAAGCTTTCAAAATAGCTGGTTTGGAGTGACCCTATTGCAATACAGCGTGAGTTACAGAGTGCCAAAGTTGACCACCCTGAGATTAAAAGGCTTTCGGAGCTAGTAACTTTTAAAAATATGCAAAGATTTTTAATTTTTTGTTCAGTTTTTGCAATTACCGTACTAAGGATAACAAAAACCAAAAAAAAAAAAAATTTTAAAAATTTTTCCAAAAAAAATGTATTTTTATTTTCCGACAAAATATGCCAACTCTAAAAAATATTTGTTTTTTGATATAGTAATAAATGCCATCTCTGAAAAATACGCAAACAAGTGCAAAATATGAAAATTTTTGCATAGGTAAAAATTGTTTAGAATATTTAAACCATCTTGTGGAAGGTACATTGTTTATTTTTGCAATAATATGCGAAATAACTAGTTTTTTAGCTCTCCTGAACAGTAAGCTTTTTCGAGTTGGCATTTATTGAATATAGTTCGACGATGTACAAGTTTAACAAACCACTTTTGTCTAAATATGTCGACCCAGTCGGCAAAAAAAATCACCCCTGACATACTGCTGACTTTCCCTTTATAAAATTGCTGACATCTTCATTAAATATTTCAAAATGTCCCAAATGACATGTCAGCAGTTGGTAAGTATTGGTAAACACTGCTAACCAACTGCTGACATGTCATTGGGGACATTTTGAAAAATTGTATGAAGATGTCAGCAATTTCATAAAGGAAGAGTCAAAAGTACGTCAGCGGTGATTTTATTTTGCCAACTGGGTAATGACCAGACCGATTTTTTATGTTAATTATAGTTCTAATTATGTTTTTAAGGAAATAAGTGTCCCGGAAAAATGGGAAATTCGGGAAAACTATAAAGGTTTCTTTGGACTCAAGACAATAGCTCACGATATGAACGTAGGATATGCATAATTTATGTTTGCGTTGTTTGTTATGATACTAAATAAGTTTTAAATTTGTACAGTTTGCAAAGTCGGAGAATTTGAAGATGAATATCTGCCTAATTGGGTCTTTTAAATTATGCCCACAAATTTTTCTAAGACAAGATTCATTGCATTTTTTGCAGGGCTATGTATTTGAGGCGAATCGAAATATCACACTAATCTTATATTTGGGCCAGCAACGCGGACCGGGCCAGCTAGTTTGTAATATAACAACCCTGCTTTTCATATCCCATAGTTACATAGACTTGACACAGACATTATTATTTTTTATTATCAAATTGGAGATATTGGAATGTTTCTAAACTTAAAACGCTTAAAAAAACATGGCCGTGCTGCCAATACATCAACACTGTGACGTGTCTGGGTTTTCTGTGAGCTATCGAAATGTTGTTAAATCTCCTAAAAGTTATCGAAAATTTATGAGATTTTAGTAAAATCTCATTACGAACGAGATTTTACTTTTTATGGGGAATCTCATTAAAATCTCATAAAATAACGTTAAAACGAGATTTTGCGCAGGTCTGAATTGCCTATTAGATCTGTTTTTATGCGGATTTGAAGTTATGCGGTTTTTGATTCGATTTTTTTTGTGACTATTTCATCATTATTTTTACTGAATTTTCCAAAAAAAAAAATAAAAATTTAAATCAATGTAGCATAGCAATTTTCTAAATTTTGTACTTGTTTGCGTTTTTACTATTACGACATGTGCGTGATTGTTTAAAATGAGAAGTTTCTAAATACATTAATTTTTTTGATATTTTTTTTTATTTTAGGATTTTTATGCGGTTTCGGTCTAGTTTTTAGTCCTTGATTTGAAGTTATGTGGTTTTGAACTCAGAACGAATCATCCATGTTGTGTGAAATTCGAGTCTTTTTATGCGAATTTCGTTTTTGGGGTTTTATTTGAAACGCATCTACTGCATAAAAAGACCTGAGTGTACAGGTAAATCCAAAGGGGTTAGCCTCTAATCTCCAAAAAAATAAAAAATTTTAATGTGAAATTTCCCGTGGTAAAAAAATCTTCAATTTTCTTTGATTCTACGCAATTCTAAATACGAAAAACTTGATAGTATTAGCAACTAATTTCTTGTTCAACAACGTTTTTAATTGTATCAACAATGTATATTTTTATTGTGACAAAAATCCACTTTAATTTCCAATTAAATGCATCAATTAAAATCATTGTTAAAAAACGCACAAAATGGCTATTGATAACACAAACTCTTCACAAACTCATTTAATGAAGCTCAAAAATATGTGATGACGATAGCACTGTGTTAGTGTGCTAGACTCGAATCATGAACATTTCGGGTTCGCTGCCAGGTGGCGGACACAATTTTTATACCCTCCAACTACAGTATGGGGGTATACTCACTTTGTCATTCCGTGTGTAACGCATCGAAATATCGGTCTAGGACCCCATAAAGTATATATATTATTGACCAGTGATCGATTCTAAGACATTCTAGCGATGTCCGTCTGTCCGTCCGTCCGTCCGTCTGTCCGTCTGTCCGTCCGTCCGTCTATGGAAGACACGATACAGCCCAAAATAAGTACAAACGGAATTACCAGAATCTGGCCGCGTTACGATCTCAAAAGAACTCACTACCTACTTTCTCTCAACAGAAGAGAATGTCGTTTACTCACAGAAGTGGTCACGGGACACTGCCTAATTGCTTTCCACGCAAGAACAATTGGACTCATCTCTGATTCCAATTGTAGAAGATGTGATGAACCGAATACGGATGAAACAGTTAAACATATCCTGTGCAAATGCCCCGCATTGGCCAGGCATTGAAAACAAATTTTAGGCAAAGCTGAACTCGAGAATCTGGAGGAAATCGCAGTTATGGACCTTATGCGCGTTAAATTGTTTGCAACATGGACTAACGCGTTTTATCCACGTCGTTGAAGGAACATGTGGTATTGCTATGGACCAGCTGGTCTATGCGAGGAGTTCAAAATTTTGAGCTCCGCCACCCCTAACCTAACCTAACCATGGTCTAAATACCCTGAAAAATTTCAGAGTGGTATTCGTACACTCAAAATAATTCTACAGTAAAAAAAATAGTAAGTACTAATTACCAGTATTACAGTAGTTTTTTTAGTATCTTCAAAGTGCTAAAATTAGTATTTCTTACTGTTTATGAGTAATTTTTGTTGGTAGTTGGTTTTACTAATTTTTTTACTACTTTTAGTTCATAAAAGTACTAATATACAATAATTTAATAGGTTTTTAATTTATTTTTGTTAGTAATTATTCCGTAACGGGGCGCTTGTTTACAAGCAGAGCTACCAACCAGGGCTGTAAGATATGGCGATTTCTCGCCAAACGCGGCGATTTTGAAATGTGTTTGGCGACGAGTTTTTCGATTTCGCGACGTGGCGATTTTTTGGCGATTTACAAAATGATTGGCGATTTCTTTGGCGATTTTGTCAAATTATTTCCTGAATATTTTTAAAAGATTAGTAGAGCCAGGGGCGTATCCAGGATTTTTTTTCGAGGGGGGCCTAATTTTTTTTTTTCAGTTTTTTTACCAAAAAGTTTACATTGAATTTGGAATTTTTTCGATCGTCTTTTCCTAGAACTTAATTTTTGTGTGATTTTAAACTTTTGTAAATCGAACTCTTAAATTTTTTTTATGTTTAATTTTTTTTTTTAATAGATGTTTTTGTTAATAGATGTTAGATCTTAAAATATCAGATGCTGATAGATTTTTACAAAGAAAATTATCAGAATCTAAAAATTTCCTTTAAAGAAAAGTCTAAGACAGTTTACTTAAAAAAAGTTTCCCGGGAAATAGAAAAAGCCTCTTCCCTGAGACATTTTTTACATAGAAAAAAAAATTAGATTCTGGGACATTTTCCTATAGAAAAAGTATTGGATTCTAACAAAAAGACCCATATTTTGAGTCATTTTGTCCCTAGAAAAGACGTTTTCTCAAAGAAAGTCTTAGGTTCTGAGACATTTTTCTAAAAGAAAACGTTCGAATGAAGTGGTTTAAATTCAACTAAATTTCCTGCAAAATAACGACAACAGTTCTTTCTTGCTGTTGTTTTTTAACAGTTGTTTTTTGCAGTTGTTTTTTCAAAATACTTGGGGTCAAGTTAGTTTAACCGACATTTTTTGAGTGCTGAAAAAACATCAGTGTTTTCTCATAGAAAAAAATTTAGAGAGTTATTTCTAGAAAAAAAAAACATAAAAACTTGGGCGTACTGATTTAAGCTCAGAAAAAAATGGTCACCCTAGTAATAGTCCATATAATTGTTTGGAAAGAAAAATTGTCCTCTCCCACTTTTTTTCAATATATCTAAAATTAATTTTTACTCTAATTCGATCTATTAAAAAAATATTTCTTAATAGATTCTGATTAAACTTGATACAAATGATTCTAAACCTTTGGATATTGGTAACATATGTCGTGAACCTATATTCAAAATATGCCAACTCAAATTTGACGGAAATGAGTTTCCGATGGCAAATAGCTCCCCTATGTAATACCTATCTGCCATAAAAATTTCAGAGCAAAAAAATAATTTGTTGTCGTTTTACATCAATTTTTGTTATTCTGCTAACTCAAAGTACATATTTTTTTGGTGGAAATAAATGCCAACTCCCATTGTAAATTTCTAAAAATTTTTAAAAAATTTTTTTAAAAAAATTACACCACATGTCGTATTGCATTTGCCATGCTAAACACGAATCTTGTAAAGATTTTGATATCTAATGACTGGTTCTCGAGATATTGCCATTTTAAAAATATCGGTAAATAGTGTTTGCAAAAAAAAAAATTGCTTATTTTATGTAACTTTCAAACTATTTATCAGATTGAAACATTATGAATGGGGCAAATAAAGTCAATGATATAAGCTTTCAAAATAGCTGGTTTGGAGTGACCCTATTGCAATACAGCGTGAGTTACAGAGTGCCAAAGTTGACCACCCTGAGATTAAAAGGCTTTCGGAGCTAGTAACTTTTAAAAATATGCAAAGATTTTTAATTTTTTGTTCAGTTTTTGCAATTACCGTACTAAGGATAACAAAAACCAAAAAAAAAAAAAATTTTAAAAATTTTTCCAAAAAAAATGTATTTTTATTTTCCGACAAAATATGCCAACTCTAAAAAATATTTGTTTTTTGATATAGTAATAAATGCCATCTCTGAAAAATACGCAAACAAGTGCAAAATATGAAAATTTTTGCATAGGTAAAAATTGTTTAGAATATTTAAACCATCTTGTGGAAGGTACATTGTTTATTTTTGCAATAATATGCGAAATAACTAGTTTTTTAGCTCTCCTGAACAGTAAGCTTTTTCGAGTTGGCATTTATTGAATATAGTTCGACGATGTACAAGTTTAACAAACCACTTTTGTCTAAATATGTCGACCCAGTCGGCAAAAAAAATCACCCCTGACATACTGCTGACTTTCCCTTTATAAAATTGCTGACATCTTCATTAAATATTTCAAAATGTCCCAAATGACATGTCAGCAGTTGGTAAGTATTGGTAAACACTGCTAACCAACTGCTGACATGTCATTGGGGACATTTTGAAAAATTGTATGAAGATGTCAGCAATTTCATAAAGGAAGAGTCAAAAGTACGTCAGCGGTGATTTTATTTTGCCAACTGGGTAATGACCAGACCGATTTTTTATGTTAATTATAGTTCTAATTATGTTTTTAAGGAAATAAGTGTCCCGGAAAAATGGGAAATTCGGGAAAACTATAAAGGTTTCTTTGGACTCAAGACAATAGCTCACGATATGAACGAAGGATATGCATAATTTATGTTTGCGTTGTTTGTTATGATACTAAATAAGTTTTAAATTTGTACAGTTTGCAAAGTCGGAGAATTTGAAGATGAATATCTGCCTAATTGGGTCTTTTAAATTATGCCCACAAATTTTTCTAAGACAAGATTCATTGCATTTTTTGCAGGGCTATGTATTTGAGGCGAATCGAAATATCACACTAATCTTATATTTGGGCCAGCAACGCGGACCGGGCCAGCTAGTTTGTAATATAACAACCCTGCTTTTCATATCCCATAGTTACATAGACTTGACACAGACATTATTATTTTTTATTATCAAATTGGAGATATTGGAATGTTTCTAAACTTAAAACGCTTAAAAAAACATGGCCGTGCTGCCAATACATCAACACTGTGACGTGTCTGGGTTTTCTGTGAGCTATCGAAATGTTGTTAAATCTCCTAAAAGTTATCGAAAATTTATGAGATTTTAGTAAAATCTCATTACGAACGAGATTTTACTTTTTATGGGGAATCTCATTAAAATCTCATAAAATAACGTTAAAACGAGATTTTGCGCAGGTCTGAATTGCCTATTAGATCTGTTTTTATGCGGATTTGAAGTTATGCGGTTTTTGATTCGATTTTTTTTGTGACTATTTCATCATTATTTTTACTGAATTTTCCAAAAAAAAAAATAAAAATTTAAATCAATGTAGCATAGCAATTTTCTAAATTTTGTACTTGTTTGCGTTTTTACTATTACGACATGTGCGTGATTGTTTAAAATGAGAAGTTTCTAAATACATTAATTTTTTTGATATTTTTTTTTATTTTAGGATTTTTATGCGGTTTCGGTCTAGTTTTTAGTCCTTGATTTGAAGTTATGTGGTTTTGAACTCAGAACGAATCATCCATGTTGTGTGAAATTCGAGTCTTTTTATGCGAATTTCGTTTTTGGGGTTTTATTTGAAACGCATCTACTGCATAAAAAGACCTGAGTGTACAGGTAAATCCAAAGGGGTTAGCCTCTAATCTCCAAAAAAATAAAAAATTTTAATGTGAAATTTCCCGTGGTAAAAAAATCTTCAATTTTCTTTGATTCTACGCAATTCTAAATACGAAAAACTTGATAGTATTAGCAACTAATTTCTTGTTCAACAACGTTTTTAATTGTATCAACAATGTATATTTTTATTGTGACAAAAATCCACTTTAATTTCCAATTAAATGCATCAATTAAAATCATTGTTAAAAAACGCACAAAATGGCTATTGATAACACAAACTCTTCACAAACTCATTTAATGAAGCTCAAAAATATGTGATGACGATAGCACTGTGTTAGTGTGCTAGACTCGAATCATGAACATTTCGGGTTCGCTGCCAGGTGGCGGACACAATTTTTATACCCTCCAACTACAGTATGGGGGTATACTCACTTTGTCATTCCGTGTGTAACGCATCGAAATATCGGTCTAGGACCCCATAAAGTATATATATTATTGACCAGTGATCGATTCTAAGACATTCTAGCGATGTCCGTCTGTCCGTCCGTCCGTCCGTCTGTCCGTCTGTCCGTCCGTCCGTCTATGGAAGACACGATACAGCCCAAAATAAAAGCGATAGACTCCTGAAATTTGGCACATATATGTCTTATGTTCATAGGCTGGTTAAGTTCGGAGATGGGCAAAATCGGACCAGGGGGGAAAAAGTTCCCCCTTGAAGAAATAAACCAACCTCTGAAAATTATCATATTTTTACATGATTTTTTGTGTTTTTGTTTAACAAATCCAACATTTTTATGCTACAAGAAGTTCAAGATCCTGCATTTGGACCCACAGAATTAGAAAATATCCTTTTACGGTTTGCCCCCCCCCCCCCTCTTTTATGGGCGTGGAATATATTTTTTTTTTTTTTTTTATATAATGATAAATTTGTATTTCTTTAGTGCAAAAAGCATAATTATTTTTTTTAACACTTATTCGAGAGGAATTGTGCCCCCCAATTACCACTACCGACCCCCCCCCCCAAAAAAAAAAAAGACGCCCCTGCATTTTTTTTATTTTTTTTAATTTTGGAGGGTATAAAAGATTCGGCACAGCCGAATTTAACGCTCTTACTTGTTTTATTTATTTTTATTTGGAGTTTATTTTGTTTTTGCTATTTTGCAGACACCTTTTATACGCGTTTAGTCAACCGAAAATATATATGAGGAATAGCACGATAGTAGTGTGCTAGACTTGTACAATGTTCGTTGCCGGTTCGATTCCAGCTGCCGCTAGATTTTTATACCCTCTACTCTACACCTTTTCCAATTGAAATTCAGAAAAGATCAATTGTAATTCAGAAATCACAATTGAAATTCAGAAATCCCAATTGAAATTCAGAATAGCCCAATTGAAATTCAGAAATCATAATTGAAATTCAGAAAAGCCCAATTGAAATTCAGAAATCACAATTGAAATTCAGAAAAGCCCAATTGAAATTCAGAAATCACAATTGAAATTCAGAAAAGCACAATTGAAATTCAGAAAAGATCAATTGAAATTCAGAAAAGCCCAATTGAAATTCAGAAAATCACAATTGAAATTCAGAAAAGCCCAATTGAAATTCAGAAAAGCACAATTGAAATTCAGAAAACCCCAATTGAAATTCAGAAAAGCACAATTGAAATTCAGAAAAGCACAATTGAAATTCAGAAATCGTAATTGAAATTCAGAAAAGCCCAATTGAAATTCAGAAAAGCACAATTGAAATTCAGAAATGCCCAATTGAAATTCAGAAAAGCATAATTGAAATTCAGAAATCGTAATTGAAATTCAGAAATCGTAATTGAAATTCTGAAAATCCCAATTGAAATTCAGAAAATCACAATTGAAATTCAGAAAATCACAATTGAAATTCAGAAAAGCACAATTGAAATTCAGAAAAGCACAATTGAAATTCAGAAAATCACAATTGAAATTCAGAAAATCACAATTGAAATTCAGAAAAGCACAATTGCAATTCAGAAAATCACAATTGAAATTCAGAATAGCCCAATTGAAATTCAGAAAATCACAATTTAAATTCAGAAAAGCCCAATTGAAATTCAGAAAATCACAATTGAAATTCAGAAAAGTCCAATTGAAATTCAGAAATCGTAAATGAAATTCAGAAAAGCCCAATTGAAATTCAGAAAAGCACAATTGAAATTCAGAAAAGCACAATTGAAATTCAGAAAAGCCCAATTGAAATTCAGAAAAGACCAATTGAAATTCAGATATCGTAATTGAAATTCAGAAAAGCCCAATTGAAATTCAGAAAATCTCAATTGAAATTCAGAAAATCACAATTGAAATTCAGAAAAGCACAATTGAAATTCAGAAAAGCACAATTGAAATTCAGAAAAGCACAATTGAAATTCAGAAAATCACAATTGAAATTCAGAAAACACAATTGAAATTCAGAAAAGCCCAATTGAAATTCAGAAATCGTAATTGAAATTCAGAAAAGCACAATTGAAATTCAGAAAATCACAATTGAAATTCAGAATAGCCCAATTGAAATTCAGAAAATCACAATTGAAATTCAGAAAAGCCCAATTGAAATTCAGAAAATCACAATTGAAATTCAGAAAAGCCCAATTGAAATTCAGAAATCGTAATTGAAATTCAGAAAAGCCCAATTGAAATTCAGAAAAGCACAATTGAAATTCAGAAAAGCACAATTGAAATTCAGAAAAGCCCAATTGAAATTCAGAAAAGACCAATTGAAATTCAGAAAATCACAATTGAAATTCAGAAAAGCCCAATTGAAATTCAGAAATCACAATTGAAATTCAGAAAATGTAAACAAACCAAATGTAAACAACCCAAATATTAGTCACCACTACACCTTTTCCAATTGAAATTCAGAAAAGATCAATTGTAATTCAGAAATCACAATTGAAATTCAGAAATCCCAATTGAAATTCAGAATAGCCCAATTGAAATTCAGAAATCATAATTGAAATTCAGAAAAGCCCAATTGAAATTCAGAAATCACAATTGAAATTCAGAAAAGCCCAATTGAAATTCAGAAATCACAATTGAAATTCAGATAAGCACAATTGAAATTCAGAAAAGATCAATTGAAATTCAGAAAAGCCCAATTGAAATTCAGAAAAGCACAATTGAAATTCAGAAAAGCCCAATTGAAATTCAGAAAAGCACAATTGAAATTCAGAAAACCACAATTGAAATTCAGAAAAGCACAATTGAAATTCAGAAAAGCACAATTGAAATTCAGAAATCGTAATTGAAATTCAGAAAAGCCCAATTGAAATTCAGAAAAGCACAATTGAAATTCAGAAATGTCCAATTGAAATTCAGAAAAGCATAATTGAAATTCAGAAATCGTAATTGAAATTCAGAAATCGTAATTGAAATTCAGAAAAGCCCAATTGAAATTCAGAAAATCACAATTGAAATTCAGAAAATCACAATTGAAATTCAGAAAAGCCCAATTGAAATTCAGAAAAGCACAATTGAAATTCAGAAAAGCCCAATTGAAATTCAGAAAAGCACAATTGAAATTCAGAAAAACACAATTGAAATTCAGAAAATCACAATTGAAATTCAGAAAATCACAATTGAAATTCAGAAAAGCACAATTGAAATTCAGAAAATCACAATTGAAATTCAGAATAGCCCAATTGAAATTCAGAAAATCACAATTAAAATTCAGAAAAGCCCAATTGAAATTCAGAAAATCACAATTGAAATTCAGAAAAGCCCAATTGAAATTCTGAAATCGTAATTGAAATTCAGAAAAGCCCAATTGAAATTCAGAAAAGCACAATTGAAATTCAGAAAAGCACAATTGAAATTCAGAAAAGCCCAATTGAAATTCAGAAAAGACCAATTGAAATTCAGAAAAGATCAATTGAAATTCAGAAAAGCCCAATTGAAATTCAGAAAAGCACAATTGAAATTCAGAAAAGCCCAATTGAAATTCAGAAAAGCACAATTGAAATTCAGAAAACCCCAATTGAAATTCAGAAAAGCACAATTGAAATTCAGAAAAGCACAATTGAAATTCAGAAATCGTAATTGAAATTCAGAAAAGCCCAATTGAAATTCAGAAAAGCACAATTGAAATTCAGAAATGCCCAATTGAAATTCAGAAAAGCATAATTGAAATTCAGAAATCGTAATTGAAATTCAGAAATCGTAATTGAAATTCAGAAAAGCCCAATTGAAATTCAGAAAATCACAATTGAAATTCAGAAAATCACAATTGAAATTCAGAAAAGCCCAATTGAAATTCAGAAAAGCACAATTGAAATTCAGAAAAGCACAATTGAAATTCAGAAAATCACAATTGAAATTCAGAAAACACGCGATGAGACTCAAAGTAATGCATCCACATTATCACATAGAATACCAGTAAGGTATAAAATAAGTCATAAATTTATAACGAAGAATAACAGTAAGGTGTAAAATATATGATATTTTATAGGTTACGAGTAAGGTATATAATATAGCATACCAGAACGTAATATATAAGGTGTTACGAGTAGTGAAAAAGTAATTTTGTATTAAATTTACTCACGTGATTGTAAGTGAGTGTAAGTAGATATAATATGCTAGTGAGTGTGTGTCGTTAGAAATTTCTTGTCGTGAGCCCATCTCTAGTTTAAATTTATGCATTTTTTATAAAATAATTATTTTTTATGTTATTGTAATGCATTATGCATTTAATTATAAATAATGCATTATTTCAAACTTTCAAATAATACATAATGTAACCAAATATAAATCATCCATGATATAATGTTTAAAAATAATAAATATGAAATACATTTTTCCAATAATCATGCATTACGTAGCACAAATTATTAGTAATGCATTATTTTTCACTTTAAAATAATACGTTGTGGAACAAATGTTTGGTAAGACATCCTAAAATAATGCTACAAATAAGGTATATACATTACCTGGTAATGTGTTATATAATCACTACCCATTACCAAAGTTTTGCTGGGGTATCGAACTTTATTCTCTACGTATTGCAGAGATCAGACAGAAAATACACTAATAAAATGTTGTTGGTAAAATCAAGTGAAACTGACTTAATTTTTTTTTTTATCTACATAATTTTTTATTAGTATTGCGAACAAAAATATTTACTCTACCACGTAACATAAATATTGCTATATACATTAGGCTGGGTCGTATTCCAACAAAGTGCTCAGATCAACTATTAATAGTGAAAAAAAGTTGGTACAAGTAAATACAAGCAATTTAAAACCAAAATGAACAAAATCGGTCCACGGCTTTCGTTCTCGCATCGCGGGTCAAAATTGCGGTTTTTGAAAAAATGGACATAATTTAAAAAAATAATTAAATATTTAAAAAAAAATTTTTCTTTTTGTATCGAATTAATTCAAAGATATTTAGAAAAATTTTGTTTGTTTTTTTCGGATATCGATAACCCACATTTTTAACATGGAGCTCAAAACTACTTTTTCACTATTTTAAAAATTTAGTGAAACAAAATTTTTAAATATTAGTTAGTTTATCCACTTGATGTCATTGAATACATCTCAGGGATTGTAGAAAAAAATTCTTAGTTAAATTCCTTTGTCCAGTTGGTGTGTGGAGCGATTTGAATTTAGCGGATTTCCAGAATATGTGTTTTTATCGGCATTTTTGACTAATTTGTAGTTGTTAGAAACATTTTACTTAAATTAACCAACTTTTTTTGTTCAAATGGTTGTTTTGGACCATAGTAACTCTGCTTTGAAATAATAGGCTTTTTTTGCTCATAGTCAAGTGGACATTTTTGACATATTAAATATAAATAATATGTTTTTCACTTTTAGCTTTACACAGTAAAAACGACGAAAACGTAATGTAGTTTCGGATGCCATTTTTTTATTTTATTTAGTTTTAGACTGGTTCCATTTAACATAGCATAGCCAATCAGCCGATGGTGGTTCAATGTATCCAAAAATTAACATATCCATTCTTATGATTTTTATTGAATTTCGGTTTTTGTTATTTAGTCGAAATTGTGAATGGTTCGCGTTTTATAGCTGTTCAAAGTTGGTATTTTGCCACAATTTTATGAGAAATACATAATGTTTAAATGATCGTATCTTTGGAACGCATCAATGTCCTTAATTTGCAAATATCTCAAAATGCGTATCTTTAATTTTCCTTTATTTTTTTGCACATATAGCCCAAAATGTACTTAAAAACATATGCAAATCCCAAATTGGGGTGATAAGCGGTTTAATTGTAAACGCGTTTTCATAAAACGTCTTATTGATTTTTGTTAATAACTCTCGTTTACAAATAAAAAACAATTTCTGCGCACTAACCGCGAATAATTTTTTTATATGTATTTTTGATCGCTAAACTCAAAAATTTCATTAAAACAACATTTCGCGAATACATTTTTGTTAAATGAATTTTTTAGCGTTTTTTGGAGGTATTTTAACTATTTTGCTTATATCTTAAGTTCTGCTTATCTGATCTTCTCGCAATAAAAACCAAACTAAAGATAATCAAATTTCCATCAAATCCTACATTCATCATTTTTTCATCAGTTCATAGCTTAACGCGCAAATAAATTTTTTAGCGTTATTTGGAGGTATTTTGACTATTTTTCTTATCATTCATTATGTTTATATCAGTTCATAACTTTACGCGCAATAGGCAAACAAGGAAGCCAATTTCTTTTATTAACAAAGCTCATTTTTAAAAAAATTTAAAAAAACAGAAATCGTTACAAATTAGCAATTTTTTGTATTTACCTTAAAAGCCGAGTTCTGCATGGAAAAGCGCTAGGAGCGTCCATATCAGTACACACTGGTGTGCGTCAAGGATGTGTATTGTCCCCATTGCTATTCAATATAGTTTTAGATATAGTAATGCAGGTAGCAACGGATGAAAGAAGAGGTATAACGTGGGGTTTGCATGGGCGACTAGAAGATTTGGACTATGCCGACGATATCTGCCTCCTGTCACATAGTTTTGCAGATATGAAAACTAAACTAGAACGAGTACAAGAAATAGCTTCAAATGTTGGCCTTCGCATAAATATTGACAAAACCAAAGTTCTGCGTGTTAATACCGAAAATAGAAACAATTTTGCAATAGACGGTGTTGAACTTGAAAATGTCCAATCTTTCTGTTATCTGGGAAGTATTCTAACTAATACCGGCGGTGCAGACGCAGATGTCTTCAATCGTATTAAAAAGGCTAAACAAGCTTTTGGAGTACTACAAAAAGTATGGAGGTCTCCACAAATTCAAATCAATACAAAGCTACGTCTCTTTTCCACAAATGTTAAATCCATCTTATTATATGGGTGCGAATCCTGGAACACTTCCGCACATGAACTTCGATCCATCCAAACATTTATTAATCGTTCCTTGCGCAAAATATTGCGGATTTTCTGGCCAAATGTTATTTCGAATGATGAGCTCTGGCACAGAACTGGTGAAACCCCAATTCGGCTAGAAATTGCGAAACGTAAATGGAACTGGATAGGTCATGTTCTTAGAAGATCCAATGGAGATATTGCTAGAATGGCAATCGAATGGAACCCACAAGGCAATAGAAGAGTTGGTAGGCTATCTAATACGTGGAGACGGACGGTGCAACACGAAGCTCGCTTGATGGAAAAATCTTGGTCCGAAATTAAAACGCTAGCACAAGACAGATCTGAATGGAGACATTTTGTTGTGGCCCTTTGTTCCAGCCTGGAACTATAGGAATTAATATATATATACCTTAAAAGCCTGAACATTTACAACGATTATAAAAGAGTTTCATTCAAATCTATGAGCAAATACCAAAGTTATGAAAAATTTTATGAAACTACCCTAAACATTTTCCTTGTTTTTTTTTAAACAGCTTAATTTTTTACTTTTTTTATATATCAATATATAATACCTTTATTGCTTTTATCATGTATTTTCATATAATTTGTGATTACTTCGGAGTAAACCTATTGACTTTCATCAAATCAACTTTATTATATTTCTAAATGTTCAGGCTTTGCAAATAAATAAAAACAAGTGAGAGTGTTAAATTCGGCTGTGCCGAATCTTTTATACCCTCCAACACGATAAAAACAAAAAAAACAGGGCCGTCTTTTTTTTTTTTTTGGGGGGGGGGGTAACGTCGGTGGGAGACAACCTTCCTGAATCCAACTGCAAGACTTTGAACTTCTTTTGGCATAAAAATGTTTCGTTTGCTAAGCAAAAGTACAAAAAACCTATAAAAAATGCCTTTTTTTTAGAGGTTCGTTTAGTTCTTAAGAGGGGAACTTTTTTCCCCCTGATCCGATTTTGCCCATGTTCGAACTTAACCAGCTCAATACCATAAGACATATTCGTACCAAATTTCAGGAGTCTAGCTCTTTTACTTTGGACTGTATCGTGTCTTCCACAGACGGACGGACGGACGGACGGACGGACGGACAGACGGACATCGCTAGAATGTCTTAGAATGGATCACTGATCAATAATATATATACTTTATGGGGTCCTAGACCGATATTTCGATGCGTTACACACGGAATGACAAAGTGAGTATACCCCCATACTGTGGTTGGAGGGTATAAAAACTTAATTAATTGCAAAGATTTCTATTTCTTTAATTTTTTTTAACGATTTGTTAATCAAAAAACTTATATTAGTCATATGTTTGTCTATTGCGCGTAAAGTTATGAACTGATATACAAATAATGAATGAAGGATTTGTTGGAAATTTGATTGTCTTTAATTTGGTTCTGATTTCGGAAGGATCAGATAAACGGAACTCAAGATATAAGAAAAATAGTCAAAATACCTTCAAATAACGCTAAAAAAAATTATTTGCGCGTAAAGCTATGAACTGACGAGAAAATGATGAATGTAGGAATTGTTGGAAATTTGATTATCTTTAGTTTGGTTTTTATCGCGAGCAGATCAGATAAACAGAACGAAAGATATAAGCAAAATAGTTAAAATACCTCCAAAAAACGCTAAAAAATTAATTTAACAAAAATGTATTCGCGAAATGTTGTTCTAATGAAATTTTTGAGTTAAGCGATCAAAAATACATATAAAAAAATAATTCGCGGTTAGTGCGCAGAAATTGTTTTTCATTTGTAAACGAGAGTCATTAACAAAAATCAATAAGGCGTTTCATGAAACCGCGTTTACAATTAAACCACTTATCACCCCAATTTGGGATTTGCATATGTTGTTAAGTACATTTTGGGCTATATGTGCCAAAAATTATAGGAAAATTAAAGAAACGCATTTTGAGATATTTGCAAATTAAGGACATTTTTTTAATTTCAATATCCTTTTTGCGAAGCATCCTATCCTTTTTCAAAATTCTGTTTTAAGTACAGGACATAACCATTATTTTGCGCTTTATTTCGTGGCAATCGGATGATGCGTTCTAAAGATATGATCATTTAAACATTGTGTATTTATCATACAATTGTTGCAAAATACCAAATTTGAACAGCGATAAAACGCGAACCATTTACAATTTTGACTAAATAACAAAAACCGAAATTCAACAAAAATCAGAAGAACATATATACCAATTTTTAAGACAATTAAAATAGGTAAGGCCGAAAAAGTGTTTTTTTTTTTTGTAGTCAAAAATTTTGGAATTCCTCTTTAAACACTTTCCGCTTAAGTGCGCTTACTTTAAAACGTTAATGCTATCGTTTAAATGCATTCCCGCTCAAACGATTCACTCGCAGATGTACATATCTTTCATTTTATAATCATAGTCAAAATGGACTTTTTAACATTCTAAATAAGTTTTTCACTCTTAGCTTAACCCAGGAACAACGACGAATCGTTTAAGCGGGGAATGCATTTAAACGATCGCATTTAAATTAACGTTTTAAAGTAAGCGCACTTAAGCGGAAAATGCTTAAAACTAAATAAAATAAAAAAAAATGGCATCCGAAATTTCATTACGTCTTCGTCGTTTTTACTGTGTAAAGCTTAAAGTAAAAACATATTATTTAAAATGTCAAAAAAGTCCATTTGACTATGAGCAAAAAAGCCTATTATTTCAAAGCAGAGTTACTATGGTCCACAACATTTGAACAAAAAAAGTTAGTTAATTTAAGTAAAATGTTTCTAACAACTACAAATTAGTCAAAAATGTCGATAAAAACACATGTTCTGGAAATCCGCTAAATTCAAATCACTCCACACACCAACTGGACTGAGGAATTTAACTAAGAATTTTTTTCTACAATCCCTGAGATGTATTCAATATATTATGTATTCAATATAATATATTTAAAAATTTTGTTTCACTAAATTTTTAAAATAGTGAAAAAGTAGTTTTGAGCTCCATGTTAAAAATGTGAGTTTTTTTTGGCCTCACGTTTGGGTAGGTTATCGATATCCGGAAACAAACAAAATTTTTCTAAATATCTTTGAATTAATGCGATACAAAAAAAATTTTTTTTTTTTTTTAATAATTTTTTTTAAAATGTTGTTTTTTTATTTTTAGTACCAAAAGGTACATAAAAATAAAATGTATTTATTCGGCCTTTATATATCTGTGGCAAAAACCCATAACAACATAGGGAAAACTGTAATAAAAAATTGCTTTTTATTTACATTAATTAACCTTAGGCCCTATTAGCTTAAATAAAGAACAAATCACATAAGTCGAGTTATGTCCAAAACGTGTTTTTGCATTTTCGGAATCTCCATGTCCATTTTCGTATTGTATCAAATTTTTATGAAAATCGGACCATTACTTTCTGAGATATTGATTTCAGAACTCCACAACTCATTTTTTTTAAAGGAAAAATAAAAATCGTAACAGCATATCTGAGTTATGTTTTTATTCTTTATTTTAAAATCAGCATTCGTTGAAGACGCTAAAATGTATTTTATAGGGATACATAACTGCATATCTCGACATATGCTTGGATTAAAATGTAATTTTGCAAAACGCAATAACAACATCAATGGTTTTCACCCGATATCTCCGTTGTCCTGATATATATCAACTTTTAAAGTAGCGAAGATTGTGTCGATAATAATGCTTGAGATATTTACACGCCCAAAATGTTCAAATTTTTAAACCCAGATTTGGTATTTAAAATTAAAACTTAAAAATGCTCTCCTGAAAAGTAGTATAAAAACACTTATGCACTTATTCCTTTTTGCCACAGATATGTATACATATATAAAGGCCGAATAAATACATTTTATTTTTTTTAAATATTTAATTTTTTTTTTTATATTATGTCCATTTTTTCAAAAACCGCAATTTTGACCCGCGATGCGAGAACGGAAGCCATGGACCGATTTTGTTCATTTTGGTTTTAAATTGCTTGTATTTACTTCCTACTTTTTTTCACTATTAATAGTTGATCTGAGCACTTTGTTGGAATACGACCCAGCCTAATGTATATAGCAATATTTATGTTACGTGGTAGAGTAAATATTTTTGTTCGCAATACTAATAAAAAAATAATGTAGATAAAAAAAAAATTAAGTCAGTTTCACTTGATTTTACCAACAACATTTTATTAGTGTATTTTCTGTCTGATCTCTGCAATACGTAGAGAATAAAGTTCGATACTCTCATATACATATTAATTGTACATCATTTGTTTAATCTGTGTATGTAGTGGTGACTAATATTTGGGTTGTTTACATTTGGTTTGTTTACATTTTCTGAATTTCAATTGTGATTTCTGAATTTCAATTGGGCTTTTCTGAATTTCAATTGTGATTTTCTAAATTTCAATTGATCTTTTCTGAATTTCAATTGGGCTTTTCTGAATTTCAATTGTGCTTTTCTGAATTTCAATTGTGCTTTTCTGAATTTCAATTGGGCTTTTCTGAATTTCAATTACGATTTCTGAATTTCAATTGGGCTTTTCTGAATTTCAATTGTGATTTTCTGAATTTCAATTGGGCTATTCTGAATTTCAATTGTGATTTTCTGAATTTCAATTGTGCTTTTCTGAATTTCAATTACGATTTCTGAATTTTAATTGGGCTTTTCTGAATTTCAATAGTGATTTTCTGAATTTCAATTGTGATTTTCTGAATTTCAATTGTGCTTTTCTGAATTTCAATTGTGCTTTTCTGAATTTTAATTGGGCTTTTCTGAATTTCAATTGTGATTTTCTGAATTTCAATTGTGATTTTCTGAATTTCAATTGGGCTTTTCTGAATTTCAATTACGATTTCTGAATTTCAATTGGTATTTTCTGAATTTCAATTGGGCTTTTCTGAATTTCAATTGTGCTTTTCTGAATTTCAATTGTGCTTTTCTGAATTTCAATTGGGCTTTTCTGAATTTCAATTACGATTTCTGAATTTCAATTGGGCTTTTCTGAATTTCAATTGTGATTTTCTGAATTTCAATTGGGCTTTTCTGAATTTCAATTGTGATTTTCTGAATTTCAATTGGGCTATTCTGAATTTCAATTGTGATTTTCTGAATTTCAATTGTGCTTTTCTGAATTTCAATTACGATTTCTGAATTTCAATTGGGCTTTTCTGAATTTCAATTGTGATTTTCTGAATTTCAATTGTGATTTTCTGAATTTCAATTGTGCTTTTCTGAATTTCAATTGTGCTTTTCTGAATTTCAATTGATCTTTTCTGAATTTCAATTGTGATTTTCTGAATTTCAATTGTGATTTTCTGAATTTCAATTGGGCTTTTCTGAATTTCAATTACGATTTCTGAATTTCAATTACGATTTCTGAATTTCAATTATGCTTTTCTGAATTTCAATTGGGCATTTCTGAATTTCAATTGTGCTTTTCTGAATTTCAATTGGGCTTTTCTGAATTTCAATTACGATTTCTGAATTTCAATTGTGCTTTTCTGAATTTCAATTGTGCTTTTCTGAATTTC
The DNA here is from genome assembly GCA_963921195.1 of Pegoplata infirma. Taxonomy (NCBI): domain Eukaryota; kingdom Metazoa; phylum Arthropoda; class Insecta; order Diptera; family Anthomyiidae; genus Pegoplata; species Pegoplata infirma. Next base: position 26,576 of record CAWUER010000798.1, on the reverse strand, counting down.
AATTGGGGTTTTCTGAATTTCAATTGTGCTTTTCTGAATTTCAATTGGGCTTTTCTGAATTTCAATTGTGCTTTTCTGAATTTCAATTGGGCTTTTCTGAATTTCAATTGATCTTTTCTGAATTTCAATTGTGCTTTTCTGAATTTCAATTGTGATTTCTGAATTTCAATTGGGCTTTTCTGAATTTCAATTGTGATTTCTGAATTTCAATTGGGCTTTTCTGAATTTCAATTATGATTTCTGAATTTCAATTGGGCTATTCTGAATTTCAATTGGGATTTCTGAATTTCAATTGTGATTTCTGAATTACAATTGATCTTTTCTGAATTTCAATTGGAAAAGGTGTAGTGGTGACTCATAATTGGTTTGTTTACATTTTCTGAATTTCAATTGTGATTTCTGAATTTCAATTGTGATTTCTGAATTTCAATTGGGCTTTTCTGAATTTCAATTGTGATTTCTGAATTTCAATTGTGATTTTCTGAATTTCAATTGTGCTTTTCTGAATTTCAATTGGGCTTTTCTGAATTTCAATTACGATTTCTGAATTTCAATTGGGCTTTTCTGAATTTCAATTGTGATTTTCTGAATTTCAATTGTGCTTTTCTGCATTTCAATTGTGCTTTTCTGAATTTCAATTGGGATTTTCTGAATTTCAATTGTGCTTTTCTGAATTTCAATTGGGCTTTTCTGAATTTCAATTGTGATTTTCTGAATTTCAATTGTGATTTTCTGAATTTCAATTGGGCTTTTCTGAATTTCAATTACGATTTCTGAATTTCAATTGGGCTTTTCTGAATTTCAATTGTGATTTTCTGAATTTCAATTGTGCTTTTCTGAATTTCAATTGTGCTTTTCTGAATTTCAATTGTGCTTTTCTAAATTTCAATTGTGCTTTTCTGAATTTCAATTGGGCTTTTCTGAATTTCAATTGTGATTTTCTGAATTTCAATTGTGATTTTCTGAATTTCAATTGTGCTTTTCTGAATTTCAATTACGATTTCTGAATTTCAATTGGGCTTTTCTGAATTTCAATTACGATTTCTGAATTTCAATTATGATTTCTGAATTTCAATTGTGCTTTTCTGAATTTCAATTGGGATTTCTGAATTACAATTGATCTTTTCTGAATTTCAATTGGAAAAAGTGTAGTGATAGAGGGTATATATAAGTTTGTCATTCCGTTTGTAACACCTCGAAATATTGATCTAAGACCCCATAAAGTGTATATATTCATGATCCTCGTTCGATTCTAAGACGATCTAGCGATGTCCGTCCGTCCGTCTGTCCGTCTGTCTGTCTGTTAAAAACAAGCTAACTTTTGAAAGACTTTACAGAAGCTTCTGAAGTTTGGCATATATTTTCGGCATTTACCTGGTCAGGTTGGTATTGCAATCCAGCGAAATCGGTCCTGTGGTTCAAAAGTTATGAGCAAAAGAGTAAATTTAGACAAGGGTTTTTCACGAATTTATGAGATAAAAAATAACTTTCTAAAAGCAATTCTGAGGATGCTGAAGCTTGGCATATATGTTTATCGTTTCCCTGGGCTGGTTCGTATTGAATTTCCGCCCAATCGGTCCAGTGGTTCAAAAGTTATTAGCAAAACCGTAAATTTCAGATTCGCCTCACCTTAAATTCACGTGTTGAAAACCCGTTAAACATATTTTAAAAATATTGGTAATTCATAAAAATATTTTACAACGCATTTTTGTCAGTCAAAAATATTTTTACACTAAAAGAAAAAAAAAATGCACGCAAAAAAAAATTTTGCACTCAAAAAAAATTTTACACTAAAAAAAAAATTTAGTAAATTATTTTTTTTTTAAATTAGTTAAAAAAAAGTTTTTTACACAAAATAAAATATTTCTAATCAAAAATGTTATTTTTTCACTTTAGATAATTTACTATAACTTAAAAAGGGCAATGTGGAGGGTATTCATAGATTCGGCCAAGTCGAATTTAACTTTTCTACTTGTTTTTTTCTATTTTTAGTTTTTTATTTTATTTTTAAATAAAATGACATTAAAAACAGTTTATTTTTTTTAATATACGCGTATAGTCAACTACAAGTATATATAAGCAATAGCACGGTGTGCAGTGTGCTAGACACGTATCATGTTAGTTGCGGGTTTAATTCCAGCTGCCGGCTACTGTTTTTTTTTTAATTTTTAGATTTCTTTTGTTCTATTTTTCGATTTTTTTTAATTGACATTAAAGCGCGTTTATTTCTGTTAATATAATTTATATAATTTATATAATTTCATTGTTGATACAACAACGAATTTAATTGACAAAATAAGTTTTTTTCAAAAGTTACAAAAGTCAATGTTATATTGACAAAATCTAATGTAGGTTCAGTTTCAATTAAATGTTTAATTGTATTAACAATGAAATTAATTGTATTGACAATTTTTTTTTTCTGTTTATAAGACGTCTTCGGGTAAAACGCCTGCAAACAAAATTTTAATCATTCATATCGCATTTCCATGTATTTTAAAAGATTTATTTGAATATTAGTAGGATGGCCTTGAAGTAAGTATGGCCAATTTAGTCAGCCTAATCGAGAGGATACCAAGTACCCTGTGGTTATTAGGGCATATTGCGAATATTCGTCACTATTTGGCATATTCGGCAAGTTTTTTGAATATTCGGTTAAATAAATATTCGTCAACAGTTCGCCGATATTCGGCACAATTTAAATTTGTTAAAACAACTGTTTTTATTAACATTTGAATTTTTTGTAGTAATTTCAGTTTGTTTTTAAACAAATAAAAAAAGCTTCGGCAAACTTGATTAAAATTCGAATTATTAAGGTAACAGAAAATATAGTGTCAACAACAGCATTGTTATTTTTAATCAGCTACTTTTTTTTATTTTTTACAAAGGTAAAATACAGGCGTATGCATAATCAAACTATTCGGCAATATTCGGTATTCGTTTCAAACCGAATAGTAAATATTCGGTAAAATGCCGAATATACTATTCGCGACATCCCTAATTTTAATGGGACATTTGTATGGGGTCTACACTCAAAAAAAAAAAAACTGTAATGTTAGCAAAAAAAGCTTGTTAACCTACAAGAAAATTTGCTGATTTTGAACCCACAATTTTTTTGCTAAAGTTAGCAAAAATAGTTTTCCAATAATTAGTTAACAATTTTTTTTTTTTTTTTTTTAACTTAGTTCATATACATCTGAAGACCCCATTGGGTTCGGACCCGATAGGTCCAGACCCCGATGGGTAGACCTAGTTGGGTTCCTTAAAAATTGTCATAGTTTTTGATCCAAAAATTGTGTCCGTTTCGCTCTACCTTGCTTAGTTTTTGAGATACGTGATTATAGGGGACCACTGGGGTCTTGAGAATTAAAAAACTCGATAACTTCAAAAATATTACTCGGAGAGCTTTTGATTATTTTGCGAAGTTGTTCTATGTGTTGAGAGCTACAAAAATGCTTTTGGACTTTTTGTTGTGTCGGCAATATTTACCGAGATATGAGCATTTTAAAAATTTCGGGAATGCTAACTTTTTTGGATCCAAAGTTAGGGTCCACACATGTGAAGAGGACCGGCGATACTATGGAGATTTTAAGAAAACAAAAATGGCCTCCATTTTGCTCTATCTGGCTTAGTTTCCGAGATAACGCCATTTTAAATTTTCTGAAAATAAAAAAAAATTTACCATTTATTTTGCTAATATTAGCAAAAAAGCTTTTAAAAATTTGGTCAACTTAATTTTAAATCTAGCAAAAAAAATTAGTTTAAATTTTGTTTAAAATTGCTAATGCGCTAAATGAAGTTTACAAGATATTTTTTCTGACATGCTAATCTCAACTAAAAATTTGCTAAAAGTTAGCTAACCAGCATTAGCAAAAAAAAATTAGTAAATCTACTAATGTATTATTTTGAGTGTAGGTTTAAGCATTGAACGATTTTTCCAAGTTAGGTTGACATCGATTCGAAAGTCGGTATACTGAAAGGTTGGAAGTTAGAGCCAATATTTCGGGAAGTTACATGTAACATGTATACTAGAGGTGTCCTTAAAAATGAAAATCATATTTTTACACCTGGTAGGGTCCTAAATTGTTCTTTAGTATCTAAAAATGAGTGAGCCAAAATTTGGGGACAATCGGCTAAAAATAACTCGTGCCGAAAATGGATTGAAGTTTTGGGGCATTCTTATATGAAAGAAAAACTCGTTTTTTCTAGTTTTTGGAAAAACATTGGTATTTGACATTTTTTGTTAAATTTTTTGTGAAATAATATGAAAATGGTACTAAATTACCTTTTCAAAACGACTAATAAAATTAAAATCGGATGAAAAATAAGCATTTTACGCATACATGCCCCAGACCATTGTATGGTTTTTAGAGCCAGAATTTCAAAATTTTTAAAATTTTTAGGCAAAAAATAGTAAAAATTTAATTTTACTTTATGATCAAATTGAAAACATGTTTAAGATTAAAAATAGCAGATATGGTAGTCAAGTTTTTTTTTTATTTGGCGCGGGTAGTGATAAAATTTCCGCGGATTCCAAATAAAATGCGTTTTTCTACAATAATTAAGCAAATTTTTGAAAATTTGTGCTCTATTGTGCGGATCGAAGTGTAAAACGTAAATTCTGTAACTTTTGAGAAATCGGATATATGCAGATATTTTGTATTATAGAAATGTATAACGTCTCAAATTTGTCATTTCACCTCGACGAAAAGGGGTTAAAGATGCCCGAATTCTCAAAAAATTTACAGAATTTATATATTTCACTTCGTATAATACAATACAGAAAATTGTTTCCCATATTTGCTAAATTATTTTAGAAAAACTCATTTTCTTTGGAATCCGCGGAAATTATATCACTACCCACGCCAAATGAAAAAAAAGTTAGACTACCATATCTGTTAGTTTTTATCTATAACATGTATTTAATATAATTATAAAGTAAAATTTAATTTTTTTTATTTTTTGCCTAAAAATTTTGAAAATTTTCAAATTTTGGCTTTAAAAACCATGCAATGGTCTGGGGCATGTATGCGTAAAATGCTTAGTTTTCATCCGATTTGAATTTCTTTAAGCTTTTTGGAAAGGTAATTTATTACCATTTTCATATTACTTAACAAAAAAATTAACAAAAAATAGCATATACCAATATTTTTCAAGAAACTAGAAAAAACGTGTTTTTTCATCAGATAAGAGTGTCCCAAAACTTCAATCCATTTTCGGCACGAGTTATTTTTATCCGATTGTCTCCAAATTTTGGCTCACTCATTTTTAGATACAAAACTACAATTTAGGACCCTACCACGTATTAAAAAGTGATTTTGAAAAATTACCTTAGTCGTTAGGACACCTTTAATGTATACATTAGACTGCCCAGAAAAAAACAAAGTTGTTATTTTCTTGGGGGATACCTGCGAATTTTGTTCCTTTTTGTGCAAAAAAATTTCGGTTTTTTTTTGGGGATTTTTAAAATAATATCTAGAGGTCGCGAACTCGCGTTTTATAACGATTTAATTTTTTTTGAATTTTTTATTATTTTAAATTGTTATATGATTAATATGATAAAATATTAATAATTTCATTGAAATTATTTGATTAAATTATTTGAAATTTCACACACAGGTACACTATATATACACCCAAAAAAAAACGTGGGTATTCAATACTAAAAATTTAACTAATTTTAGTCCAAAAGGACCTAGTGCAGAAATTGGTAGCCAATACTAAAATTTTTAACTAATATTAGTCAAAACCAGTAAAAATTACTAATTTTAGTACTTTGAAGATACTAAAATTAGTAACCAATTAGTAGATTTGGCTACAATATGACTTACTAAACCTTTTACTGTAGAATTATTTTGAGTGTATATATATTTATTCCTTTTATTCCTAGGAGGAACATAGGGCCATAAACTACACTATGGAGCAATTAAAATAAATTCGTTTTTAGTTTCGCGAAAATCCACGAATTCACGAACGCGAATATATTCGCGAATTCACGGATTTTCTCGAAACTAACAACTGATTTATTTTAATAGCTTCATAGTGTTCATGTGTGCAAAATTTCAAATAAATTAAGGGACATTTGATTAGATGCTGGGAGACATCTCATGGAATGAGCGATATTTAATTTTTAATTTAATTTTTTTTTTGTCTGAAATTATTAATATTTTATCATATTAATCATATTTAACAATTTAAAATAATAAAAAACTCAAAAAAAAAATAAATCGTTATAAAACGCGAGTTCGCGACCTCTAGATGTTATTTTAAAAATCCCCAAAAAAAAAAACGAAATTTTTTTGCACAAAAAGGAACAAAATTTGCAGGTATCCCCCAAGAAAATAAAAACTTCGCTTTTTTTCTGGGCAGTCTAGTATACATACCCAAGCAGAAATTGACGACGGTTCTAAAAAAAAAGCGTTCTGAAAGCTCTGTAACAAAAAAAAAAAAGCATTCTCAAAACGCTATTTTCAAACGCTTTGCGAGCGTATTCGAAAAACGTTTTAAGAGTTCTTTACATTTATTTTTTTTTTTTTTTGAAAAAAATTTCTAAGTTTCGAAACTATTTTTGAATAACAATTTTTTGTCAATTTTTTTTTAAGTAAAAAAAATCATAAAAAATGTTTTTAGATTTTTTTTTTTAATTTTCTAAGTTTCGAAAATTTTTTTGAAAATTTTTTTAAGTTTTTTTGAGTACAAAAACTTTTTTTTCGGATTTCACTTTGTATCAAACAAATTATTATAACCGAACTAAAACAGAAATTCTTTACTTTGGGTTTTTAAAGCGCTTTGATGACTTAAAAAAAAACGTTCTCAAAGCACTTTTTACATCGCTTTTAAAACGCTTTGAACCTAGCGTAGATCGATGTTATCATTCGGATCATCTGAAGGCGCTTTGGAGTTGGTATACAGAACGCTCGTACAACCGTCTACAACGCTTTCACAACGCTTTTGCGATTGTATTTTTCTGACTGGGTAGTTACATGTATACATAGTTAGTTAAACGTAAGGCCTTTTTTGGGGTATAAAGTAACGCAGCGAGTAATTAGTACTCATTACCAGGAAATCCAATTGGGAATGAGTACTCATTACCTAGTTTTTGCTGGGCATATACTGATTTTAGTTTTGCATTTTGTCTCCATAAATTGCACCTTATTACACATTCAAATATATTTGTGTATGGGAGTTAAACTGAGCATGCAAAACTAATTATTTTACGTTTCAATTGCACATTCTCGTATTTAATCTGTTTTTTATATTTTTATTTATTTAAAGTCGCATTGGGCTTGAAAGTAATTAATTTTGCATTAAACATATTGAGTTTAAACAAATTTTAAAAAACACTTAATACATTCCAAATATATCTGTGGCTATAAGAAACAACAGCATAAGTCGAAATTAGTACTTCACTTCGAGATATTTATTTAAGTCCAACCAGGAATGTTAAAGTTGGTTCAATTGTACTTTTGTTGATACATTTTTACCTTCGCAATTCATTTGATACAATTAAAAAATTCACATTTTTTTAATTATATGTAGTTAGTTGTTATGGTGTACTTTTTGATTGCATTTTTTAAGAACACAAAATCTTTAAATGTTATTGGCGCCTAAACAATTTTTTAAAATATCTGAATGCATGTTCCTCCATTTTTTGTCCCTCCGAATAGCATGCAATTACAAGAATGAACCTAGCAGAATTTTTTTTTAACTGGACACAACATTTTGCTACCTCAAAATACGAATGTCGTATGTGGGGGGGGGGGTGAAATAAAGCCATAGGCAATAAGGCCATATGGCCTTATTTCTCAATTCAATGGGAAATACGGGCATATGGCTTTATTACCAACACGATTGAGCAATAAAGTCATATTGATTTTGCAACCAAAGTGGAAATAAAGCCTTATCGGTTGAAAATGTGGAAATATATTTCCCCTTAAATCCTGCTACCCAAAAAAAAAATTATTTAGCGAAGCCGCTAAATTAATTTATGGAGTTTGTAATCCCTTAGCCCGGCCAAAGGCCGGCTACTCAGAAAAAAAATTTTTTTTGACTATCTTTAATTTAAAAAACCACATATACCAGGAACCTCGGAACTTAGAGGGGTCTAGGGCACCAATTTTTTATTGGCAGGGTTTTTAATTTAAAGATGTTTTAACAAAAAAAGTTTTTTTGTGTAGCCGGCCTTCGACCGGGGTTAGGGATTACGAAGTCCATGCATTAAACCCACCCTCTCCGCAAAGTAAAGTTTTCTAGGGTAGCAGGCCTTTGCGCTATCAAATTTGTTATGCCTTAAAAAGGCCTGATAACCAAAATAGCTTTGGATTGCAGAGAGGGTGGGTTTAATGCATGGAGTTTGTAATCCCTAAGCCCGGCCAAAGGCCGGCTACGCCTTTGGCCGTAGCCGGCCTTTGCCGGCCTTTAAAAAAAAAAAAAACAAATCATAGAATTCGTAATTTCGACATTTCGTCCAAAAAAAATATTTTGGATTTTTTGACAATTTGGTTTTGGGAGAAATGACATTTTTAGACCTATAATTTTGGGCTATATGTCGCGGCTTGAGCGATATGACATTTACGGTTTTGGGCGATAAGACCTTGGGCGCTATGTCCGTACGCCATTTCAAACTCCATAAATTAATTTAGCGGCTTCGCTAAATAATTTTTTTTGGGTAGCAGGATGGTCTTATTTCTCAACTCTTTGGGAAATAAGGCCATATGGCCTTATTGCCTATGGCTTTATTTCACCCCCCCAAAAAAACATATTGTAAAAAAATTTAGTATTGGTTACCAATTTCTGCACGGGGGGGTGAAATAAAGCCATAGGCAATAAGGCCATATGGCCTTATTTCCCAAAGAGTTGAGAAATAAGACCATATGGCGTTATTACCAACCACTGTTGGAAATAAAGCCATATATGGCTTTGTTACTCATTTAAAGTTTTTTTAAAAATGTTCATCATTATTTTGCGGAGAGTGTGGAAATATATTTCCACGTAAATCCTGCTACCCAAAAAAAAAAATTATTTAGCGAAGCCGGTAAATTAATTTATGGAGTTTGAAATGGCGTACGGACATAGCGCCCAAGGTCTTATCGCCCAAAACCGTAAATGTCATATCGCCCAAGCTGCGACATATATCCCAAAATGATAGGTCTAAAAATGTGATTTCTCCCAAAACCAAATTGTCAAAAAATCTAAAATATTTTTTTTTGACGAACTCTACGACGACTTCTATGACTTCTTTTTCTTTTTTAATAAAGGTTTTCTGCGTAGCCGGCCTTTGGCCGGGCTTAGGGATTACATACTCCATGCGTTAAACCCACCCTCTTTGCAAACCAAAGCTATTTTGGTTATCAGGCCTTTTTGAGGCATAACAAATTTGATAGCGCGAAGGTCTGCTACCCTAGAAAACTTTACTTTTGCGGAGAGGGTGGGTTTAATGCATAGATTTTGTAATCCCTAATCACGGCCGAAGGCCGGCTACACAGAAAAACTTTTTTTGTCAAAAAATCTTTAAATTAAAAACCCTGCCAATAAAAAATTGGTGCCTCTAGACCCCTCTAAGTTCCGAGGTTCCTTGCGGCCGTTCTAAGGCATTTCAAACTCCATAAATTAATTTAGCGACTTCGCTAAATATTTTTTTTTTTTGGGTAGCAGGATTTACGGGGAAATATATTTCCACATTTTCAACTGATATGGCTTTATTTTCACTTTGGTTGCAAAATCAATATGACTTTATTGCTCAATCGTGTTGGTAAAAAAGGCCATATGGCCTTATTGCCTATGGCTTTATTTCACCCCCCCCCCCCCCCCTCCCCCAAAAACTGGAGCTGGATCGGTAAAAATTTTAAATTTCATCTTTTAAAATGGCTCTATCTAGGAAAATATAAGGGATAACTACACCCACTAAACAGTTTTTTTTAGCAATCATTTAAAGTGTTTGTATGCAAAAGGTGCCCTATTTTTGGGGGGGTTCTGCTGCCTCCCCCGTTCAACCGCTGGGCTCCAACTTCCAAACTAACCAACAGTTTCTGTACAACGAACGTCTCGAATTTGCGTGTATTTTGTTTTTGTTACAATAACAAATACAAGAGAGTCACAAAAATTATAATAATTATACATCTGAGTTTCATAGACGACTAGGGTTGCCATTCGTACTGTTTTAAACAGTACATGTACTGTTTTTTATGAAAAGTACTGTTTTATGCACACTACCTAAAACAGTACGCAAAAGTACTGTTTTTTAAAGCGTGTACTGTTCTTGTACTGTTTTTTATACTCATCACCAAAATGTAACATTTTCGAAAAATGTTTCATATTTGTCAAAATTTTAATCCAATTTTTAAAAAGGAGCAATTAAATTTTATACCACACTCAAAAAGAAAAATTATTTAAAAAGTGGGAAACTTAACTAAATTCAATAATGATTTAGCTCCATGTCTTCCTTCTTTTCATCAAAATTTTCTGAAAAATAAGAAAAAACTAAAAAATGTGAAAAAATTTATTTTATTGAGTACATCTCCTTTAAAGTTCCGATTTCGGGCAGACCCCATTGGGTTCGGAACCCATGGGTACAGACCACCTTAGGCCCAGTCCCATTGGGTCTATTAAGGATCGTCATAGATTTTGATTCAACATCTTTGCCCTTTTTGCTCTACCTTGCTTAGTTTTTCAGATACGGGAATTTAAGGGCCCAAAAGGGTCTTTAGAATCTTACCGGGATAATTAAAAAATCTTTTACACGGAGGGATTAAGACGGTCGTGAAAAGAACTAGGAAAATGTATTTGGTATTTTTTTTGTTACTGAGAAATGAGCATTTTTAAATTTTGGGGAAAGTTCAAATTTTTTGATTCAAATTGAGGAGTCCATATATTTAAAGAGGACCCGAGATTCTTTAGAGATTCTTAGAACCGGTAATGAACACTTTTTTGCTCTTTCTGGCTTAGTTTTTGAAATTTTTGAAACAGTTTTGAAAGAACTATTTCCCTCAAATTGCATAAAATTTACTAAACCTGAAGAAAAAACTTCATCAATTATAAGATAAATATGATGAACTAATTGGTTGCAAATTATCAAAGAAATTTCCAAAATTTTTAATAAATTTTACTAAATTGTGGAAAAAAAACATTTTCACAAAATTTAGTTAGGCCTTTGTTTGAGTGCAATAATACCGATTTCGCGTTTGCTTTTTGAAGTCGTGTTTTAAATAAAACACTGTCTTATGGGGTTTTTCATATGTTTTTGATAGGAAGATCGGCGTTTTAGTTAAGCGGAAGCATAGACTACAAAAGCTTTACAAGTAAGATATCGCGGCAACTAAGACAAAGCTCCAAAAAGTCAATCAGCAATTTTTTTCAACACTGAAAAAAGAAATTGAATAAATTTGAGACGGTTTACCTAAAATGTTCCCCCGTTCTGTAAACAATCTTTTATGCTCGTTTTGGCTGAAATCTGTTTAAAATCAGGGTAAAAGGGCTAAGTTTTTGTAGTTTGATATAAAATAAGACTTTTAAAAAAGTACTGTTTTTATTTGCAATGTACTGTTTTTTGAGAAATGTACTGTTATTCCCTATTTCAAATCTGGTAACCCTATAGACGACATACACTTCTTTAACCCTTTCAATTTTTTGAAATATTAAATAATATTGAGTCTTACACATTTTTTTTAATGTAAAGTAAAAAGAGGTAATAAAAATAAAAAATCCAAAAATAAAAATATACCACATTAAAATTTCTAAAAAAAAAATCTCAAGGTGTTCTGGAGCATAGATGGGAATTTTTCATTACCATTGAAATTTAATTACCATTGGTTGATATCAATGGTAATGAAAAAAATTTCATTACCATTTAATGGTAATTAAATTTTTTTAATTGAAAAAATAATTACCAATTGTAATGAAATGCACCAATTGTTGAAAAACACCAATTATAATTGGTTTCAAAACCATTTGTTTACAAATTTTTGTCTCTTTGAAAAGTTATAAATTTAAACATCAAAGCATGTTTTTTTTTTTTTTTAAATATGAATAAAGACAAACATCTAAACGCAAATAAAAAAAAACTTCAAATATTGTGTTATACAAAAGGCAAACGTGCGTTTGGTTCATAAAATGTGAAAAATTGAAATACAAAATAACAAAAAACAACAGATATTTTCAAATATTAACGATTTTGACAATATTGTGACGACTTTTACTAATGGTAATTATTTTTTTTAATTGATGCCATACCAATGGTAATTTTTTTTTTTTAATTTTCATTAGTAATTAAATTGATTAGTAATTTAATTGGTGCAATTGATACAACCAATTGTAATGAAAAAAATTTCATTACCATTGACATCAATTTAATGGTAATTAAACCATCAATTAATTGGTGCCATTAATTAATTAGTCCCATCTATGTTCTGGAGCTATAGCGTGTCAGATCATTACATTTACATATGAAACTTTCGCAACTTTATCGCTGTGTTAATACCAAAAAAATTGGTGCACAAAATGGTTAATCCGTTTAAATTCGTTAAGCTTATGGAATATGTTTCAAGAAAAAACAACACATACTTTTAGGAGACAAAAAGGTAAAAAAAGATAAATCCCTTCTTATATTACATTGGACTACATTTATATGGATGGATGGATGAATAAATGTTTAAAATAGTGGTAACATACACATTCATAAATACAAAAATATATACAAAACACATCCACACCTTGACGTAAATCTATAAAACAACAATTTTACCCGTATCAACTTTAAACATAAAATATTATGTTTACCATGGACAACGTAAAATTTGTGTTTGTGTATATTATGTATCTGTATGGTTCCAAAAGACTGAGGATACAATTTTTGCTCCATTTGCGAGTCTGATAAAATAATTGAAAATTGTTAAATTTTGGAAAGCAAAAAATTATTGTGTGTGTAAAATGTACTTATTTACACCTTTATCAAAAAGTATATGTATAAACTTATGTGTACTTATTACACTACTCTACAAAAATCAATTTTTTTCACAGAGTTTTAGAGTACATTTTTTAAAGTATTTTGGCCTCCTAAACACGAATCTGTCATAAAAAAGTTGTATCAAATCGCCTTCTAGAGATATATGCATTTTCATTTTTTTATATTGGAAAAGTGTATATAAGAGTGGTCCAAAAAAAAAAATTATAAATCGCTAACTCCACAAGGCAAAAATTATACCTACCCAAGTAAAAATGTGAAGGATCAGTACTGATCCGAAAAATGGATCGCAAAGATTAGATCAGTTTTAATCGGACGGATACAATTTCATCCTAAAAATGGGTTTATCTAATTATATAAACCCATTTTTCGGATGACATTGTATCCGTCCGATTAAAACTGATCTAATCTTAGCGATCCATTTTTCGGATCAGTACTGATCTTTCAAATTTCGGATCAGTACTGATCTTAATCGGATCAGTACTGATCTCTCAAATCTCGGAGAAGATGTGATATATATAAATATATCTAAACATTTTTACTCGGGTACTTAAAAAAGAAATAAGTTCTCTTTAAAAACCCATTAAAAAGGTTTTTTCCTAAGGTCGCTCAAAGCCGCTTAATTTTATCATTTTACTAAAAAATAATAAATATCGAGGGCCTATATTCAAAACCCTCTATCTTCCATTTTCACGGAAATGACTTTTTGATTGCAAAATATTCAGTTAAAAGGCCCTCATCTATGGTGTAAAATTTAGAACAAAAATATTTCTTTTTGAATTTTTGGTTTTCTCTATCTCCTGCACTATTAATTTTTCTGAATGCAAAACTGTCTATCTTTCAAATAATTAATTTAAAAATATTTTTTTTTAATAATTTTATCATACATTTCATGTTTTCGTACTAATTTTTGCGTGTTGAACATGAATTTGTCAACAAAATTCCAGAACCACAATTTTGGTCCACAGATGCTATTTTTTTCTGAAAATTCTTGTTTGTCATTTTTGAAAAATATGATTAAAAATTTGGATGTCATGTGTACATTATGAAAAAAAATTTTAATCTTGAAAATCGCGATGCTAATCAGCATCTGTGGACCAAAATCGCATTTTTAATTTTTTTTACTATTTTTTATATAACACACTCAACAGTTTTTTTGTGAACGTTTGAGGTGAATTCGGTAAAAAAAAATTATTTTTGTCTTTAAAATCAGCACATGTGGACCAAAACCACGATTTCGGAATTTTTTATAAGCCGTTATCATTAATAAATCACGTTAAAAATTTAACGATATCGTAAATAAAATCATAATAATTAAATTTTATTAATATGCAAAACGCTCTATCTCATAATTTTCATTTATGTACTTAGTATTTTTGAGAACCAAAACCCTCTATCTATCATAAAATCCCCAATAGTGCAAAATTTTAAAACGACTTACATGTGAGATTCAGTAGTTGATTTAAAAAAATATTGTAAAATATTGAATTTTAATTGCTCTAACAATACGCGAAATAAACAGTTATTTGACTCTCCTGAAAAGTTGTGTTTTTTAAGATAGAGGGTTTTGAATATAGGCCCTCGATATTTTATAATGGAATTACGAAAATTTTTTGTGATTGTGGCAAATCAAATCTAATAAATATTTGGGGTAGATTACGATTATGAAATCCAAATTCAATTCAGAATGGCAGTTTTAGCAGTTTTCGCGAACTTTCGCGATATTCGAAAAAAAAAAAAAATTTTTGACACAGATTAGGAAATAAAATAGAACATTTTAATAAAACCATAGAGACATAACATTAGTGTCCGACCGAACAGTTCGGCCAAAAAACGTAATTTAATCAAAAATTTGGTATTTGGGAGTACTTTTAACCAGAGCCTGCGGTCAGAACCGGGAAGCTCGAGTACCCGGGAACTCGCCTACCCGGGAAGCTCAACTACCCGGGATTACTACCCGGGTAGTTGAGCTACCCGGGTATTTGAAATGAGCTTTTTTTACTTTTAAAACCGTGCAAAATCTAAACTATTATTAGAAAGTATAGCAAAGTTATATAAATTTTAATGGAGAGATTGCAAGGAATAACCTCAAAAAATTGTATGCAAATCTAACGACAACTGTGGCTTCGGCATACAACTACCCGTCTCGGCTCGTCCACTTTCCATACAAATATGTGAAAAACTGTACAATTTTCAAGTTTGACATCATTTTATGAAAATTTTTTAAAAACGACTTGTTAAAAAAATTACATGGCTGGGATCGGCTTATAATTGTTAATTCTTGTTTAAAATTTCAAAAGAATCCGATGAAAATTGTGGCCTTGCCAAACTACTACCCGTCACGGCTCGTCCACTTTCCATACAAATGTGTAAAAAAGTGTACAATTTTCAAGTTTGAAGTCATTTTATGAAAATATTTTCAAAGAGACGTGTTAAAAAAAATACATGGCTGGAATCGGCATATAGTTGTGATTACTTGTTTAAAATTTCAAAAGAATCCGATGAAAATTGTTGCCTGGCCAAACTACTACCCGACTACCCGTCACGGCTAGTCCACTAAAAAAAAAAAAATGAAAAAAATCCAAAAAAAATAAAAAAAAATTTTTTACTAATTATAATTGACTATATTCAAGGACACCAAATTTCAAATTTTAGTAAAATCCGATGAATTTTGTGGCATTGGCGAACTACTACCCATCCCAGCTCGCCCAATCACCATACAAATGTGTGAAAAAGCGAAAAATTTTCAAGTTTGAAGTCATTTTATAAAAAAAATTTCAAAGAGACTTGTTGAAAAAATTACATGGCTGGAATCGGCATATAATTGTGATTACTCATTTAAAATTTCAAAAGAATCCGGTGAAAATTGTGGCCTGGCCAAACTACTACCCGACTACCCGTCTCGGCTAGTCCAATTAAAAAAAATGTAAAAAATCACAAAAAAAAAATATTTTTTTTATTTACTAATTAGAATTGACTATATTCAAGGACACCAAATTTCAAATTTTAGTACAATCCGATGAATTTTGTGGCATTGGCGAACTACTACCCGTCCCAGCTCGCCCAATCACCATACAAATGTTTGAAAAAGCGAAAAATTTTCAAGTTTGAAGTCATTTTATGAAAAAAATTTCAAAGAGACTTGTTGAAAAAATTACATGGCTGGAATTGGCATATAATTGTGATTACTCGTTTAAAATTTCAAAAGAATCCGATGAAAATTGTGGCCTGGCCAAACTACTACCCGACTACCCGTCTCGGCTAGTCCACTTAAAAAAAATGTAAAAAATCAAAAAAAAAAAAAAAATATTTTTTTATTTACTAATTAGAATTGACTATATTCAAGGACACCAAATTTCAAATTTTAGTGCAGTCCGATGAATTTTGTGGCATTGGCGAACTACTACCCGTCCTAGCTCGTCCAATTTCCATACAAATGTATGAAAAAGTGTACAATTTTCAACTTTCAAGTCATTTTATGAAAAAATTTTCAAAGAGGCTTGTTGAAAAAATTACAAGGCTGGAATCGGCATATAATTGTGATTACTTGTTTAAAATTTCAAAAGAATCCGATGAAAATTGTGGCCTGGCCATACTACTACCCGTCCTGGCTCGTCCACTTTCCATACAAATGTGTGAAAAAGTGTACAATTTTCAAGTTTGAAGTCATTTTATAAAAAATTTTTAAAAAAGACTTGTAAAAAAAATTACATGGCTGGAATCGGCTTATAATTGTTATTACTTGTGTAAAATTTCATACACTCAAAAAAATAAACTGGTAAAGCGCCTGGTAAAATGCCTTGTAATCCCGTTCTACCAATATTTAACAATTTTCCTTGTTCTTTAACAAAAAATCTTGTACTTTGCTCAAACGAGAACTACAGTTTTATTGGTAATTTTACAAGTTTATTTTCGAAATTGTATTCTACTATTTTGAAAGGTTATTTTACAAAAAAAAACTGTAATTTTACAACAAAGTTTTTATTACGAGGATTCTAGTTGAATTACAAAAAAAAAAACTTTATTTTACAAAAATTATGTTATACGACGATTTATGTTGTTTAACAAAAAACTTTTTTTTGTATTTTTTTTTTTGGAAAAATATTTAAAAAAAAAGTTGACAAAATTTTGAAAAAATTTGAAAAATTTATTACGAGGATTAATTCTGTGGAGATTTGACAAAAGCATTTAATTCGATTTAAGTTCTTTTGTCAAAAATATATTAGAATGGACTTTTTCGGTTATAACAAACACTTTTTCCATGATTTTTTTTTTAAATCTCAACAATTTGAAATATTATGTTATCAGATCTCTTGGAAAATGTGGCGAAAATCGGCCAGTTCTTAACATTACAGACTCTTAAAAAAAGCTCTAAAAATATTTTTTTTAAAAAATAAGTGCTTTTGTCAAACGTCCACAGAATTTAAGGAGGAGTAGTTAATTTACAAAAAAAAACAGTTATTTTACAAAAAATGATTTTATTACGAGCATTTATGTTGTTAACAAACATTTTTTTTGTAAATTTACCATTTTGGTTTGTAAATTTAGCATTTTTTTAAACATATTTACCATTTTTTCTTGTAAGTTTACCATTTTTTTTTTTGTATTTTTCCGGTTTTAAAACAATATTTTTACCAATAAAATTGGTTATTTAACCAATTTTTGGTGCATTCAAAATTACGAGGAAATACTCGTAATTTTACGAGAATTTTACCTACGTCATATTTTACGAGAATAGCCTCGTAAAATCACGAGATTTATTGGTAACTTTACAAGTTTTTTTTTTGAGTGTAAGAATCCGATGAAAATTGTGGCCTGGCCATACTACTACCCGTCCCGGCTCGTCCACTTTTCATACAAATGTGTTAAAAAGTGTACAATTTTCAAGTTTGAAGTCATTTTAAGAAAAATTTTTAAAAAAGACTTGTTAAAAAAATTACATGGCTGGAATCGACTTATTATTGTTATTATTGTGTAAAATTTCATAAGAATGTTGTTTTTTTATTTTTAGTACCAAAAGGTACATAAAAATAAAATGTATTTATTCGGCCTTTATATATGTATATATATTCGATTAGAGTTTTATTCTAGTTCGAGGCCCAAAAATATTTCTATTTATGATATTGTCATAGTAGAGTATTTTTAATTTATTGCTTTAAAAAAGTTACTATCTCATAGTATGTCTGTACTGATCAGTTTCATCCCCACTAAAGGAATCTTTAGCAGACTTTAGAGAATCATCGTTGGTCAATCAAACATCAAACCAGACATAATATTTGATATATTTCCCAAGTTATATGAGAAGTACTATTATGAAGGTCCGAAATCTGTTTTCCAACAAAAATAACTCTTTTAAAGCAAAAATTGTATATATTAAATCACCGTCGGTAACTATTAATATATCGCTCATTTACTTGTATAGTGTCATAACTCAAAAAATGAGATTTTTGAGTTAATAATGCAGCATTTTTCGTTATATCATGCTTTATATTGTGTCAAAAATTCGTATTTATATCTTTAAAACTCATCATTTGAGAAGAAAATACGTAATTATTACATTTTCTATGTACCGGCCATTTTCAATGAACAACCAGTTTCAATTGTAAACTTTAAACGCGTTTTCTGCAAAATGAAACATTTTGAGTTATGACACTATACAAGTAAATGAGCGATATGTGTTGCTGTTATTTTACAATAACAACAGTGCCTAACCAAACAATAGTGTTGGTAGGATAAGTCGTACTAAACTTTGTGTTAAATGTTGTTTTTTTATTTTTAGTACCAAAAGGTACATAAAAATAAAATGTATTTATTCGGCCTTTATATATGTATATATATTCGATTAGAGTTTTATTCTAGTTCGAGGCCCAAAAATATTTCTATTTATGATATTGTCATAATAGAGTATTTTTAATTTATTGCTTTAAAAAAGTTACTATCTCATAGTATGTCTGTACTGATCAGTTTCATCCCCACTAAAGGAATCTTCAGCAGACTTTAGAGAATCATCGTTGGTCAATCAAACATCAAACCAGACATAATATTTGATATATTTCCCAAGTTATATGAGAAGTACTATTATGAAGGTCCGAAATAAGAATCATAAGAATCCGATGAAAATTGTGGCCTGGCCATACTACTACCCGTCCCGGCTCGTCCACTTTCCATGCAAATGTGTGAAATAGTGTACAATTTTCAAGTTTGAAGTCATTTTATGAAACATTTTTAAAAAAGACTTTTTAAAAAAATTACATGGCTGGAATCGGCTTATAATTGTTATTACTTGTTTAAAATTTCATAAGAATCCGATGAAAATTGTGGCCTGGCCATACTACTACCCGTCCCGGCTCGTCCACTTTCCATAGAAATGTGTGAAAAGTGTACAATTTTCAAGTTTGAAGTCATTTTATGAAAATATTTTCAAAGAGACTTGTTAAAAAAAATACATGGCTGGAATCGGCTTATAATTGTTTTTACTTGTTAAAAATTTCAAAAGAATCCGATGAAAATTGTAGCCTTGACAAACTACTACCCGTCCCGGCTCGGCCACTTTCCATACAAATGTGTGAAAAAGTGTACAATTTTCAAGTTTGAAGTCATTTTAAGAAAAATTTTTAAAAAAGACGTGTTAAAAAAATTACATGGCTGGAATCGGCTTATTATTGTTATTACTTGTGTAAAACTTCATAAGAATCCGATGAAAATTGTGGCCTGGCTATACTACTACCCGTCCCGGCTCGGCCACTTTCCATACAAATGTGTGAAATAGTGTACAATTTTCAAGTTTGAAGTCATTTTAAGAAACATTTTTAAAAAAGACTTGTTAAAAAAAATGCATGGCTGGAATTAGCTTATAATTGTTATTACTTGTGTAAAATTTCATAAGAAGCCGATGA
Source organism: Pegoplata infirma (assembly GCA_963921195.1). Classification (NCBI taxonomy): domain Eukaryota; kingdom Metazoa; phylum Arthropoda; class Insecta; order Diptera; family Anthomyiidae; genus Pegoplata; species Pegoplata infirma. Next base: position 6,725 of record CAWUER010000798.1, on the reverse strand, counting down.
AAATTGTGGCCTGGCCATACTACTACCCGTCCCGGCTCGTCCACTTTTCATACAAATGTGTGAAAAAGTGTACAATTTTCAAGTTTGAAGTCATTTTAAGAAAAATTTTTAAAAAAGACTTGTTAAAAAAATTACATGGCTGGAATCGGCTTATTATTGTTATTACTTGTGTAAAACTTCATAAGAATCCAATGAAAATTGTGGCCTGGCCATACTACTACCCGTCCCGGCTCGTCCACTTTCCATGCAAATGTGTGAAATAGTGTACAATTTTCAAGTTTGAAGTCATTTTATGAAAATATTTTCAAAGAGACTTGTTAAAAAAAATACATGGCTGGAATCGGCTTATAATTGTTTTTACTTGTTAAAAATTTCAAAAGAATCCGATGAAAATTGTAGCCTTGACAAACTACTACCCGTCCCGGCTCGGCCACTTTCCATACAAATGTGTGAAAAAGTGTACAATTTTCAAGTTTGAAGTCATTTTAAGAAAAATTTTTAAAAAAGACTTGTTAAAAAAATTACATGGCTGGAATCGGCTTATTATTGTTATTACTTGTGTAAAATTTCATAAGAATCCAATGAAAATTGTGGCCTAGCCATACTACTACCCGTCCCGGCTCGTCCACTTTCCATGCAAATGTGTGAAATTGTGTACAATTTTCAAGTTTGAAGTCATTTTATGAAAAATTTTTAAAAAAGACATTTAAAAAAAATTACATGGCTGGAATCGGCTTATAATTGTTATTACTTGTTTAAAATTTCATAAGAATCCGATGAAAATTGTGGCCTGTCCTTACTACTACCCGTCGCGGCTCGTCCACTTTCTATACAAATGTGTGAAAAAGTGTACAATTTTCAAGTTTGAAGTCATTTTATGAAAAATTTTTAAAAAAGACTTGTTAAAAAAATTACATGATTGGAATCGGCATATAATTGTGATTACTTGTTTAAAATTTCAAAAGAATCCGATGACAATTGTGGCCTGGCCATACTACTACCCGTCCCGGCTCGTCCACTTTCCATACAAATGTGTGAAAAAGTGTACAATTTTCAAGTTTGAAGTCATTTTATGGAAAAATTTTCAAAGACACTTGTTAAAAAAAATAAATGGCTGGAATCGGCTTACTATTGTTATTACTTGTGTGAAATTTCAAAAGAATCCGATGAAAATTTTGGCCTGGCCATACTACTACCCGTCCCGGCTCGTCCACTTTCCATACAAATGTGTGAGAAAGTGTACAATTTTCAAGTTTGAAGACATTTTATGAGAAAATTTTCAAAGAGACTTGTTAAAAAAATTACATGGCTGGAATCGGCTTATAATTGTGATTACTTGTTTAAAGTTTCAAAAGAATCCGATGAAAATTGTGGCCTGGCCAAACTACTACCCGTCTCAGCTCGTCCACGTTCCACACAATTGTGAGAAAAGTCAATTTTTTTAAGTTTGATGTTGTTTGTTGATGCTTTTGTGAAAAGTGTTTGTATTTGAAGAGATATTCGAAAAGTTAGCAGTTGAAAAAATAATCCAATAGTTTACTTGCTGTTAAAGTTCAAACAAATTTTGAGCAATTTTACTAATCCAATGGTATTTGCGGTAATCCAAACGTAGACTGATAAATTACACAAATTTTGGCTGATTTATATACCGTTTTTTTGTCATCAAAATCACTACCTAAAATGCGATGTAACATATTTTTTACAACTTCTCGCGAAATATTTAACAAAAGTTAATAAAATTATCTATCATAAAACCATATTCTTAAAAAATTTGCGCACTTGTAAGTGAAACTAACTACCTATCATAAAACTCTATCATAAAACTCTATCATAAAACTCTATAAGAGCAGGTAGTACTTAGATTCAGAATATATTAAGATGTTTGTTTATTTAAATGCGACTGGATCCTTTTTAAGCATAGGAAAAATTTATCAATGGTGAAATTACGTTTTAGAACTTAATAGAAATTGCCACACACACAGTGTAGTACACATTTTGGGATACAAGAGTGTTTTTTTAGGAAAAGTGAAAAACTCGTGACAGGTAGTAGTTTAGCCAGGCCACAATTTTCATCCGATTCTTTTGAAATTTTAAGCATGCCGATCCCAGCCATGTAAATTTTTTTAACAAGTTTCATTGAAAATTTGTTCATAAAATGACTTTAAACTTGAAAATTGTACACTTTTTCACACATTTGTATGAAAAGTGGACGAGCCGGGACGGGTAGTAGTATGGCCAGGCCACAATTTTCATCGGATTCTTATGAAATTTTACACACGTAATAACAATTATAAGCTGATTCCAGCCATGTATTTTTTTTTAACAAGTCTTTTTTAAAAATGTTTCTTAAAATGACTTCAAACTTGAAAATTTTACACTTTTTCACACATTTGTATGAAAAGTGGACGAGCCGGGACGGGTAGTAGTATGGCCAGGCCACAATTTTCATCGGATTCTTATGAAATTTTACACAAGTAATAACAATAATAAGTCGATTCCAGCCATATAATTTTTTTAACAAGTCTTTTTAAAAATTTTTCATAAAATGACTTCAAACTTGAAAATTGTACACTTTTTCACACATTTGTATGAAAAGTGGACGAGCCGGGACGGGTAGTAGTATGGCCAGGCCACAATTTTCATCGGATTCTTATGAAATTTTACACAAGTAATAACAATAATAAGTCGATTCCAGCCATGTAATTTTTTTAACAAGTCTTTTTTAAAAATTTTTCTTAAAATGACTTCAAACTTGAAAATTGTACACTTTTTCACACATTTGTATGAAAAGTGGACGAGCCGGGACGGGTAGTAGTATGGCCATGCCACAATTTTCATCGGATTCTTATGAAATTTTACACAAGTAATAACAATAATAAGTCGATTCCAGCCATGTAATTTTTTTAACAAGTCTTTTTTAAAAATTTTTCTTAAAATGACTTCAAACTTGAAAATTGTACACTTTTTCACACATTTGTATGAAAAGTGGACGAGCCGGGACGGGTAGTAGTATGGCCAGGCCACAATTTTCATCGGATTCTTATGAAATTTTACAAGTAATAACAATAATAAATCGATTCCAGCCATGTAATTTTTTTAACAAGTCTTTTTTAAAAATTTTTCTTAAAATGACTTCAAACTTGAAAATTGTACACTTTTTCACACATTTGTATGAAAAGTGGACGAGCCGGGACGGGTAGTAGTATGGCCAGGCCACAATTTTCATCGGATTCTTATGAAATTTTACACAAGTAATAACAATTATAAGCCGATTCCAGCCATATAATTTTTTTAACAAGTCTTTTTTAAAAATTTTTCATAAAATGACTTCAAACTTGAAAATTGTATACTTTTTCACACATTTGTATGGAAAGTGGACGAGCCGGGACGGGTAGTAGTATGGCCAGGCCACAATTTTCATCGGATTATTTTGAAATTTTAAACAAGTAATCACAATTAGATTCCGATTCCAGCCATGTAATTTTTTCAACAAGCCTCTTTAAAATTTTTTTCATAAAATGACTTCAAAGTTGAAAATTGTACACTTTTTCATACATTTGTATGGAAATTGGACGAGCTAGGACGGGTAGTAGTTCGCCAATGCCACAAAATTCATCGGACTGCACTAAAAGTTGAAATTTGGTGTCCTTGAATATAGTCAATTCTAATTAGTAAATAAAAAAAATATTTTTTTTTTTGTGATTTTTTACATTTTTTTTAAGTGGACTAGCCGAGACGGGTAGTCGGGTAGTAGTTTGGCCAGGCCACAATTTTCACCGGATTCTTTTGAAATTTTAAACGAGTAATCACAATTATATGCCGATTCCAGCCATGTATTTTTTTCAACAAGTCTCTTTGAAATTTTTTTCATAAAATGACTTCAAACTTGAAAATTTTTCGCTTTTTCACACATTTGTATGGTGATTGGGCGAGCTGGGACGGGTAGTACTTCGCCAATGCCACAAAATTCATCGGATTGTACTAAAATTTGAAATTTGGTGTCCTTGAATATAGGCAATTATAATTAGTAAAAAAAAAATATTTTTTTTTTTGGATTTTTTTCATTTTTTTTTTTAAGTGGACTAGCCGTGACGGGTAGTCGGGTAGTAGTTTGGCCAGGCAAACAATTTTCATCGGATTCTTTTGAAATTTTAAACAAGTAATAACAGTAGTAATCCGATTCCAGCCATGTATTTTTATAACAAGTCTCTTTGAAAATTTTTTCCATAAAAATGACTTCAAACTTGAAAATTGTAGCCATGTATTTTTTTCAACAAGTCTCTTTGAAATTTTTTTCATAAAATGACTTCAAACTTGAAAATTTTTCGCTTTTTCACACATTTGTATGGTGATTGGGCGAGCTGGGACGGGTAGTACTTCGCCAATGCCACAAAATTCATCGGATTGTACTAAAATTTGAAATTTGGTGTCCTTGAATATAGGCAATTATAATTAGTAAAAAAAAAATATTTTTTTTTTTGGATTTTTTGGATTTTTTTTTTTAAGTGGACTAGCCGTGACGGGTAGTCGGGTAGTAGTATGGCCAGGCCACAATTTTCATTGGATTCTTATGAAATTTTACACAAGTAATAACAATTATAAGCTGATTCCAGCCATGTATTTTTTTTAACAAGTCTTTTTTAAAAATGTTCTTAAAATGACTTCAAACTTGAAAATTGTACACTATTTCGCACATTTGTATGGAAAGTGGACGAGCCGGGACGGGTAGTAGTATAGCCAGGCCACAATTTTCATCGGATTCTTATGAAATTTTACACAAGTAATAACAATAATAAGCCGATTCCAGCCATGTAATTTTTTTAACAAGTCTTTTTTAAAAATTTTTCTTAAAATGACTTCAAACTTGAAAATTGTACACTTTTTCACACATTTGTATGGAAAGTGGCCGAGCCGGGACGGGTAGTAGTTTGTCAAGGCTACAATTTTCATCGGATTCTTTTGAAATTTTTAACAAGTAAAAACAATTATAAGCCGATTCCAGCCATGTATTTTTTTTAACAAGTCTCTTTGAAAATATTTTCATAAAATGACTTCAAACTTGAAAATTGTACACTATTTCACACATTTGCATGGAAAGTGGACGAGCCGGGCCGGGTAGTAGTATGGCCAGGCCACAATTTTCATCGGATTCTTATGAAATTTTACACAAGTAATAACAATAATAAATCGATTCCAGCCATGTAATTTTTTTAACATGTCTTTTTTAAAATTTTTTCTTAAAATGACTTCAAAACTTGAAAATTGTACACTTTTTCACACATTTGTATGAAAAGTGGACGAGCCGGGACGGGTAGTAGTATGGCCAGGCCACAATTTTCATCGGATTCTTATGAAATTTTACACAAGTAATAACAATTATAAGCCGATTCCAGCCATGTAATTTTTTTAACAAGTCTTTTTTAAAAATTTTTCATAAAATGACTTCAAACTTGAAAATTGTACGCTTTTTCACACATTTGTATGGAAAGTGGACGAGCCGGGACGGGTAGTAGTATGGCCAGGCCACAATTTTCATCGGATTCTTTTGAAATTTTAAACAAGTAATCACAATTATATGCCGATTCCAGCCATGTAATTTTTTCAACAAGCCTCTTTGAAAATTTTTTCATAAAATGACTTCAAAGTTGAAAATTGTACACTTTTTCATACATTTGTATGGAAATTGGACGAGCTAGGACGGGTAGTAGTTCGCCAATGCCACAAAATTCATCGGACTGCACTAAAATTTGAAATTTGGTGTCCTTAAATATAGTCAATTCTAATTAGTAAATAAAAAAAATATTTTTTTTTTTTTGTGATTTTTTACATTTTTTTTAAGTGGACTAGCCGAGACGGGTAGTCGGGTAGTAGTTTGGCCAGGCCACAATTTTCACCGGATTCTTTTGAAATTTTAAACGAGTAATCACAATTATATGCCGATTCCAGCCATGTAATTTTTTCAACAAGTCTCTTTGAAATTTTTTATAAAATGACTTCATACTTGAAAATTTTTCGCTTTTTCACACATTTGTATGGTGATTGGGCGAGCTGGGACGGGTAGTAGTTCGCCAATGCCACAAAATTCATCGGATTGTACTAAAATTTGAAATTTGGTGTCCTTGAATATAGTCAATTATAATTAGTAAAAATTTTTTTTTTATTTTTTTTGGATTTTTTCATTTTTTTAGTGGACTAGCCGTGACGGGTAGTCGGGTAGTAGTTTGGACAGGCAACAATTTTCATCGGATTCTTTTGAAATTTTAAACAAGTAATCACAACTATATGCCGATTCCAGCCATATATTTTTTTTAACAAGTCTCTTTGAAAATATTTTCATAAAATGACTTCAAACTTGAAAATTGTACACTTTTTTACACATTTGTATGGAAAGTGGACGAGCCGGGACGGGTAGTAGTTTGGCAAGGCCACAATTTTCATCGGATTCTTTTGAAATTTTAAACAAGAATTAACAATTATAAGCCGATCCCAGCCATGTAATTTTTTTAACAAGTCGTTTTTAAAAAATTTTCATAAAATGATGTCAAACTTGAAAATTGTACAGTTTTTTCACATATTTGTATGGAAAGTGGAACGAGCCGAGACGGGTAGTTGTATGCCGAAGCCACAGTTGTCGTTAGATTTGCATAAAATTTTTTGAGGTTATTCCTTGCAATCTCTTCATTAAAATTTATATAACTTTGCTATACTTTCTAATAATAGTTTAG